>QEPC01012560.1:1210120-1255039 GCA_003113815.1 Sphenodon punctatus | reverse complement strand
AGGAATGAAGAAGCCTTACTGTAGGATGCATAGCAAGGGACAGAGTGATTTTTTTGGTTGGGGGCCACTGAGCACTGAAACGGAGTGATTTGGGGAGCCAGAGCACTGAAATGAGGGCCAGTACCCACCCAGTGGCAGTCTCCCCCCTGCCATCTCCCCATAACCTCCCGCTCACCCCTGCCAGGTTGCTGAGGATCTGAGTCTGGGGACTCAGCTCCAATAGGCCCCAAATCTGGTACACTCTGCCCGCCCCCAAGCCACGCCCCCAAGCCCACGCCCCCTTTGCCCATTTCCGGCACGCTGGCGGCTTTGCCGCCGGCACAGGGCCACTAACACTATATTTTCCCGGGCCACTTTGATTTCCCAATCCGCCCCTGTCCATTGGGTTCTGTCTGGTGAGGGTTCCCAATACACATTCTTTTAACTGTCTCTACTTCCTCGAGTTTTGTCAGTGTCACAGTCCTGATTTGAGTTTTACAGTTCTTAATTGTAACATTGCATACATGTTGAACCTTTTGCTTTACATATTTACTAGACTTGTAGTCTACATGTAGGCCAGTATCACATGTTTGTGACCCTATGTTCCTCCGTGACACACCCCTCCCAGGGCGATGACCCCCATGCATGCGGTGCCCTGCATTACATTGGGTATCACCTCCCCATCTCTTAAGGAGATGACTCTTAATCTCCTATTTCCTTCCTATTTATCCTAACCATAGCATACTGGACCCCTGGAGAGTGCAACAACTCATTTCCAACATGCATTTTTATAACTTCATTTCCAATTCTGTAATGATAATTCTTTATTCATCTAATTAATAGAGCCAAATTCCCCTATTTATAGTAATAAATGCACCCAATTGTATTCTAATCGGGTAAAGCCAATTATAAGATATTGTTCAGATTAGTCAATCAAGCCTATTTAACCTACTCTTACACTGCTGAGGAGGCGAAACAAGCAACCCTTTGTAAACTAAAGGCTTGTTGCCAAAATTCCTCCTCGGTTCCCTAATGGCAACCAGATAAACCAACAGTGCTAGAGGGGAGGTGGGTGGGGCTGACTCTTTGGCTTCCACCCTTACAATGCCACTGCTCTCCACGCCCAAGAGGTTCGCCCCCCCCTACAAGGGGCGGGCCTCCCTGATTCATGCAATGCGCTCATGCGCATGCGTCACCTGAGCGGTTGCCCAGCAACCCTCTCACCATAGCAAGGCTTCCTCCCAGACTCGCTGAAACAGCCCTTCCCTCTCTGCGTCCCAAGCGGGGGAGGGGGTGGAACAATTTTCCCATCTACGCCATTTGGCGGCGAAGGGGCCTTGTCTCTAATAGCTACATGGGAATAACCCAGTGATTGATCCAGCAGTCAAAATGCTGCTCTAGTCTCACAAGGGCTTCCTTTTCTTCTGCTCCTTCAATGTATGTGATCACTTTGTTTTATAACCCATGAGGCAGCTCAAAGCACAAGTACATGCCAACAGAACTAAATCACAGCTAGGTCTCCATAAGGTTACTCTACTTTTTTCCAGAACTGTCTATGGAACCTGGAGCCTCTAATGGACAGGACTTAGCCAAAAAGGGCTTTTTGTTGCTAAAAGTGAGAGCTCCAGTACAGATGCAGTAATCCTTTCCACTATAGTCTTGTTAGATCTACCACTGATAGGAACCCAAATTTGGTTGCAATGCGCAGCCATCCAGCCAGGAGCTGAAGGAACTGCAACAACCCAAGTGGAATTTGACACCATATTAAGACAGCAGTCAGTCAACATTCTTTAAAAAGAGAGAGCAAGAGGGGAAAGTCCTCTACCTCTACCACTGCCTTCACTTAAGTTCCTAATTGTGTCACCAATAACATGAAATAACTGGGTTCTTGCAGACTTACAGCTGTCACGAATGTAAATGGGTATTTTTACATACACATTTCTCCTAGATGTTTGTTGTTACATCCTGAATTTTGTATGTCTAAATCACTCACCCAGAACTTAAACATCTGGATCTTTGAACTTCTGTGTGAAACTTCTCCCAGAACTTTCTTTTTTTTTTTTTAATGTTTTATTGGGTTGTTGTTTTTTCTGTCTTACATTTTTCACACACCATATTTCAATAATTGCTAACGGTTCTGGACCTGGGTTATAGCGCTGGTCCGAACCTTTGTGATATGGGTATGTCTTCCACCTTTGTCTTCAATCTATTAACTTACTTTAACATATCATAACTTACCCCAAACTATAACATCCCCCACCCAACCCTCTCCCCCTTCTGTCTGGCCAGCAAGTCTCACTCATATATAGCGATCAAATAACAATGTCTTGTCATTTTTTGGTAAAGCAATCCCCTCTATGGCTTCCAGAATATTCAACCATTTAATCTCATAGTAATTTTTCTGTTTCTCTCTTTTTCTCCCCCCTTTTTCTCATCCGTTTCGTCTTTCTGTCCTTTTAAGCTGATCTGCATTTTGTCCATAGTGAATAGGTACCACACTCGCAAAATCCATTCCTGGAAGGGTGGAGAGCCCTCCAACTTCCAGTGCCTTGTGATGATGTTGAGCACCGCCAAACAGAGGGTCCGCAGTGCGTCCTGATGTATTTTCAATGCTCTGCTGTCTAGATATAATCCCAGGATCCCTATTTCTGGTTTGAATGGTATCACCCCCTTTTTTTACCTTGTTTAATATTTTCCAGATTTTACTCTAGAAACTATTAACATGCATGCAATCCCATAGGCAATGTTTAAGGTCTGCTGCTGTCCACACCCTTTCCAACATATTCTGTTGCCATATGTCCCCTCCATATCTGAGCTGGGGTCAGATAAAATCTAGTTGTTGCTTTTATCTGTGTCTCCCTTACATCTAGCACTGATGAGCATTTGTGTATGTGTCCCTCTCTTTTTCTGAATGGAATTCTCTGTTCAAATCATTTCCCCATTTTGGTATGTAGGGATGTTTAGGGGGGCATGTTAGTGCTTTTAGTGCTCCCTGTAAGGCTGAATAAGGTTTTTTCGATTTCCCTAGTAAAGTTTGTTTTTAGGTTTGGCTCAAGGAAGACACTTAATTGTAAGTATTGGAATGTATTAATTTTTGCTTGTTATTTTTTTCCAGATCTTCTATTGATTTAAATTTCTTTGTCAAATAGCTGTACTGCTTTTTAAATAATTTTTCCTCTAATTGCTGGACCACACTGTGAGCCCCCTGTGATTCCCTCATGTTCATTTGTCTAATTGGTGAGTATGGTGATGCCTGTTTCTTCACCCCTAGTTGTTTGACTACCCCTTTCCATGCTGTAATTAACTGCTTTGCGTACGGGTGCTCTCTGGCCCCTTCACTAGTTAATTTTCCGTCATCTACTAGATGTTCTGCTAGTGATGCTGAGTTCATCAATTCTTTTTCAATTGCACTCCATTCTGGGTTGCTTGGGCCATGGTACCAATATTGCATCGCCCCCAGGACTGCTGCTTTATAATATAATTTTATGTCCAGGGTATCTAGCCCCCCTTTTTCCTTTGGGGCAAACATGGTGTCTTTTTTAATTTGAGGCTTTTTTCGTCTCTAAACCAAGTCTCTTACTAGAGCATCTACCTGTTTGAAAAAGGTCTTTGGTAATAGTATTGGGAGTGCTAGAAATGTATATATAAATTTAGGTAGAACTCTCATTTTAAACAGGTTTATTCTCCCTGTCAACCCTCAGTTTCTCACTGATCACTTGCATAGTGGTCAATGAGAATTGCATATTGCTGGAGACACTTGCAGACTGACATACTCAATGAAGTTTAAGGCTGAATGCTCAAGGATGGTTGAGGCAGGGAGTTTGGCTCCCTGCTGCTGCTGGGGCTATCGCAAGGAGCAGGGGAAGGAGGAGAGAAGAAAAGTGAGACGGGGATGCTAGGCTCACTGGAGATGCCACAGCCATAGAGACCATAGCCCACTTTGCGGAAGCCATGGGCTAGTTCTGTGGACTGCTCACCAGTCTCAGATGACAGCTTGGGAACCACTGTTCCAAGTAGTAAGTTTTAAACGCTGACCTGAAGTACACCTTCCAGAAAAGTAGCTGTGTTAGTCTATAGCTCTAAAACAGCAAAAAGAGTCTTGTGGCACCTCAAAGGCTAACATCATAATTTTGACATGACCTTTCATCAGCAAGAGCATTCATTTAATAGCATTAACACACACATGCAGGGTTTCTTTGAATTCAACCCACGGATCTGATAATTTGATCTCCCAAAATCCTACCTTGCTGAAAAGATGCCATCTCATCATTTACAACAAACTTGGATGGGATGTATTCTCTATTGAGTGTTAACATGATCTTCTCTCCCTCAATTCTTTCCAGTGTTTTGATTTAAAGAGCTATTAATTTAATCAAACCCATAGGAGCCAAATAATTTATATTAAAAAAATATATGACTTCCAATCCTTGATAAGTGATTGAATCTTTTGGTAGTACTGGGCTTAAATTGCTAGCTATTCAACGTGGCTAGTTGGTAAATAGAGACAGGCAAATCACCCATTTCAGTCCTGGAAGGCTAAAAGCCATGTTGATCTCTGACTGCCTTGCTTACCATTCCAACAAAACGTATTCCTTCACACCATCATTGTCACCGCCTAAATATTGAGAGGGCAGTGCTGATCCTCAGGAAAAATATCCACTTCTTTCTATTACTAGATGTTACTTTGGTAATCTTTTTCTTAAAGAACTAAAGTATTTGAGGAATTCAAAGGGCATTGAGCACCTTGGAAACAAGGATCCTTCACTGATACAAAAGGAGTAATTACAAGAGAACAGATGCATCACTTACCCATGTTCTGAGGCCAACTCCTGCTACAGGGTCAAGGGATTATTAGTTCAGTCTCCAAGGACCTTCCTTTCCTAGGCTTCTCCAGCAAAGCAGCAGGACAAAGGGAAGAGTTCTAGGGTTTTTTTTGCAATTGCTCTCTCCTATAAATTAGACTTGCTTTCCACATAGGTCAAAGGTGGGGAACCCTTGCAGGGACCATTTGGGCTGCATGAAAGGTGTGGGTGTGGGCTGACTGAGGAAGGGTTGCTTGGGGTTAGGAACTAGAAAAGGGCCAGATTAAAGTTAGTCATGGGCCACATTTGGCCTCTAGGCCTGAGGTTCTCCTCACTCGGCATAGACAAATATTTTAGAAGGCCCATGAACCATAGGTCACCATCAGTAGCTGGTGTAAAGCAGACCCAATATTAATAGAATACACCAATTTACCCCATCTGTGGATTGTGTACAGTCAGACGGAACACTGATCACCACCTCAAGAGACAGGAAGTGAAACAACATTTTGTCTTTATTAGGAGTTCCCATGGTAATATAACACAGAGTTCTTAAAGAAGAAACACAAGACTTTTTTTTTATTTTTTAATACCACAATTTGCCACTGAGACAATGGTCAAATATCAGTACATCTTTTGTCTACACACATGGTCAGCTTTAGCACTTACAGCTCTTCCACTCATGGTTCACAATCACAAATCCAAGGGTTAAAATCCAGCTAGTATTAAATCCTACATTGTTTTCATTTATGTTTTCCTTTAGAGCATCAAGTCACTGCGGTTAATTAATTCAAAGTCATTGTCTTTTTTTCTTTTCTTATTTTTTAAGCATTTACATATGACATTCATTAAACAGACACACAAAGCGAGCAAGCTCCCACAGGAAAAAACATGCTTACATAGCCTGCAAAAATCTTTTTTTTTTTTTTTGGTGATTTTTCTTTCTTTTCTTTTAAAGAACGAACAGAACAACCAAACAGTCATTGTGAGTCGGTAAAGGGAATTAAAAAATAAACTAAAATAGGAAGATTCAAGTGAATGAATAGTGAAGAGCTGCAGATGTTTCCTTAAACTGAAACGACCCTAGAATAATTTCCCCCCCACCCCCTTTCCCTTTTCTCCCCAACTTGTTACGATTCACTTCAAAGTACAGGTGTAAAAGCAAAATTAAAAGGAGCTGCAAATATACATATTATTTCCTGATTACTTTATAAAAGTGCAAGCTCTCTTATTGCAAACAAAAGACTTAAATCAAAATTTCTAGACTGCTGGACCAGTGTTTAGGCTGAGATAGGCAAATTAGATGAAGGAATATATAAGCACACAAACCCCATTTGTCTTTCAAGTACCTAAAATCCCTCCAACATCTATGAAAATTCCAGCTTTGATACTTTATAAAAGCAGTTTTCTAAATTTCAAAAAGCCTGCATCTCTCACTTTTTCCCCCTTTAGAACAAACAGTAAACATTTTAAGAAATAGTTAAACCATGGGAAAATAAAAGTTAATATGTGGCATTGTGTAATTTTTAAAAAATCTTGAACACCACAGACTAATACAATGGAATGACAAGGCAGTAGAAGGAATGCTGTATAACTATGGGTGAAATTTACCTCCATGCAGAAGGCAACACAAGGTCTATATGCCACTAAACTCATTTACACCGTCACCGCAACAGCTCACATAGTGCTTTTATACAACATTCCTGGACTGGGTGATACGTGGGGACTAAAGCTGGGATCTATGGATGCAAACAAATGAATATCTAAGTGCTGGAGCCAAAGGAACACATACGTTAGTCCACAGAGGACTCAAATATTCTGTGCCTAGTCTAACCTCTAGAGGGGGACAAAGGGTTACAACAAAGATATCCTGGGCTATACATAGACCGTGTGCTGGTCTTCTGTATGAGCATAAATTTCATCCTCAAGGAATGACTTCACGAATTACAAGTTTGTAAGTTACTGACAAAGGCTGTGATCTTAAATGTGTTTAAGACCACTGCATAGATCCACAGCAGACATAAATCAGAGCTTCAACAAAGCTGCCATTTACATGCCCTGGGGATCTGGTACTGACATTTTAGGTGCCACTGAAAAGAAATTTCTCAAGTCCATTAATGATGGGCACTGACAGACTAGGCACAAGGATGACCCTTTTCTGTTGGAATTTACTGCCCTTGTGAGAGTTCTACTAATTCTCTAGAATTCAAAGAGTGTTAAACTGGGTTCTTTTGGCAGCATGCTAATTGGATAAGTTCATAGGCTTCTTCTGAAAAATGAAAAGCCAATGAGTGAAAGGCCCTGTTCCAAATCATCATCTGATGGAAATAGATACACTTCCAGTGGCCTTAACGAAACTGTGCCAATTGATGCTAGCTGAAGATCCTAGAGGAAACTTGGAGGACTATAGCTTGTGAATACCCATCTGGTCCTTTAACCAAAGGTAAACAATAACATCATTGGTTGATGCGACCGTGGTCCTACAACTTCCTACAGCATAATGATCATCATGATACACCACTGGAAACCTGCAACTAAAGTGTGGCAGGATAAGAGAGGCTTACAAGGGAACAGTGAGGGGTCTCAGCTTCAAGATAAGGCTTTGCAAACACAATGGTACAAAACATATTAAACAAAATAAAATACACACACACCATTTTATTTTATTTCATTTTTAAAAAAAAACCAAAACACTATCCTCAATAGTCTAATTTGCAGCAAATTCCAGAATTAAAAACCAACCCAACGGCATGGTAAGATGCAGCTTGCCAGTTTCTACTGCCAGATCCTAGTCTTAGCAGTAATAATACAGTTGTTCTACAATCTCAAAAGGGTGCTAGAGGGGAGGTGGTGTATACCAATTTAGATTCACCTCACCTCCTCTGAACCTCATTTTAAGTAGCGCTGCTGCAGATCAGGAAACTATGGTAAATCCAGTTTAACCCCATAAATTGTTAGCCTTTTTGAAAGTCAAAAATGATTCAGTTTTGGGAAAGGCAGCTCCCAGGAAATTCACTTTATCCTTCCTTTTCTAAAAGAAAGATGAGAATGGAAACAGAGGCCACATAGCTCAAACACTCTCTTAATTTTAATCTTTTCTTTTTTTTTTTTGCATGTCTCAAGTGTCAAAAAACAGGGTTTGTTTCTTTAAATGTGTACGAAGGGAGGAGTGAGTGGGTTCATTGAAGATGAGAAGTGGGGTCAAGGGAACTGGGCGTGGTGCCTTAATTAGGCCATTCCCATTAGTTGCCCGCAGTAACCATCACAGGCTCTAAAAGGATCACAAGGGTCTTCAGGTATCCCACCCCCATCCCTGGTCCGCTAGCCGGCCACAGGGGGAGGTTTTAACCCAAGCTGGTGATGTTGGCACGTCCACCTGGTGGAGCTACAATGCGCTGAGTAGTGCGGCGAGGGATGTTGTCATCAATCTGTGCTCCTGGAGGGAAAGAGAAAAGTCGTGTAAGAAAAGAAGGAGTCAAGCATATGTCAGTACAGTAGTATGATCCACTGACAATGGAGTCAGCCCTGGATTAAGAGAATGCAGCTTCATTTACACAGATCAAACCCACTTAGACCTGAGTTGAAGTAAGCCTTATACTTATTTCAGAATGTGCGTTTACTGTGAGTGAAATAAAGCCCATATCTCCTCCATACAGAACAGCCAGGCAGCTGTTATGCAACAGTCCCCTGCTTCCCTCTCAGTAAGACCAAATACTAATTTTGAGCAACCGCCCTACAGCTGAAGTGCAGCTCACCCTCTGGGTGGGGAACTTCAGGAGCAGAGGCCAAATGCAGTTAATTTTTATTTGTCCCCTGTCTACTTCCTGGATCTGGCCTTGGATCCAGTTCCTACTCTCAAGCAGTGAAAGACTGAGCCCACGGTAAAGAAGCCAAGATGAAGGCATATGCACCCAAGGACTGAGGACAGATCCATGGCACAGATCCATGATGATGATCAACTTTTCCTGAGTGCACCCCTTAAGCACCCCTAACTTCTATGTGGTACTCAGAGCTTGTGCTAACTTTCAAAATGGCCCCCAGCAGAGAAAAGGCTCCCCACCTCCACTCTAGAAGCTGGCCATTCTTAGTCCCTTCTATTGAGACTACCAATTATTATTTATTTATTTTATACATTTCTACCCCGTTCCTCTTGCCTCAGGCAGCTAGCTTCTAAAATGTGGGTAGGGTTGAGCTCACGTTGCTTCACCCCAGTGACTCACTATGGCCAACTCTTCAAGGCCCTATGCTCAGACAACCCACTTATAAAGCAGCAGCATCAGATTTCCAAATCCTAAACTAAAAATCTTACCGATTGTTTCAGGTGCCATGGATCAGATAGCTGCAATGCCACCAATGTATGATCATTTGTTGGGGGCATTGATTAATGAGATGTACATAATTTGAACTACATTTCTGCAATCCTAAAATAGTCACCATACATGGAGGTGATGGAAACCTCCGTATGCAGATGCATGTTTAGGATGGTGGCTCTAGCTCGTCAAAGTTTGCCGACAAATATTTTCCAAGCAGAAAATGTAGGTTTTGCAAATATTGAAATGAAATGTCTTTTGGGGACAGGGGTTGGGGAGATGTTTATGTTTGGAAACCAAAATGAAGAATTGATGGGGGAAATGGAATTTCTGAACCAGGAAAATGCTTTGAAATTTCTTTGTTTTTTCCATCTCAAATTGGGATGAAACTTGTGATGGAAATGAAAAATCTTAATTTCAAACACATTGCTCACGTGTGAAAACCTAAATAAAAAATATTCATTTTATGCATTTTAGAATTTTGAAGTTTTACATTTAAAAAATTAGCATGGTTTCATGAAAAGCTTCATATGATTCAAAACTATGTTTTGGGATTAAAAAAAAGTTTTGCTAAAGTTTATTTTTAAACCAGTCCTAATTAAAACAAGATTTTGTTTCAAGGTTTTAATCTGAATAGGAAATATTTTGAATTCAATTTCAAATGCTGATTTGAAAGAAAGCAGTTCATTTCAAATCAACACTTCCAAACAATACCCTCATTTTGACATTCCAAAATGAAAGGTAGATGCACAGACACAATTCTATTTTGATCCAAAATATCAATTTTTTGTTTCCAAATTTTTGACACATTTCATTTTTAAAATGTACATCCTGAGTTTTGGCTCTAAATCAGAATTTTAACAAATGGGAAGTCATTCACAGGTGGATTAATTATTCATCCCTGTATAGCACAGCCACCACACATGGACTAACTTGCCATGGGCATTTTGTGTTTCCAGCAGTCACCCTACTTTAAGTCCGAGTGACGCGGCATTCTTCTCACCATAGAGCAGTAGCACATAAGAGAACAGCCCAGCAATACAGTGCTCTGTGAGATTGTCATGTCAGTGCAGAACTGGTATTTCATTTTTGATCAACTCCTATATTCACTATCCTAAACTCTAGACCAGGATCCCAAGTGGGATGGAGCCATTTCTGGATGGGGTCACAATCAGGACTAATCTTGATAGGCTCTGCATAGCTTATTTGCTATCTGTGGTCTGAATTATATTTAAATCTCAAAATAGGTCACAGACAAAAAGGTTTGGGAACCAATGGAACCATGACAAACTATTTCACACAAAATAGGAAACAGCAAAATAGGAAACAAAATATCCTAGAATGGGGTGAGGAATCTGCACTCCTTGGTTTGATGCTGAAATAAGTCAGATTCTGTCCGTTACAACAACATCCTTGCATCTCTAAAGCCTCCCATCCCTGCCTTTCCTTACTGCGGTGGAACCCAAAGCCCAAGGAGAAAATAGCAAAGATTTCCCCATAATAATTTAGCCATACATAAGTATGTACCAGACAAGCTAAATCCAGACTGGTGCAGGTTCCTAACAGGTGGGGCCTGCTGTTTAGCCGGTGACGTCTTAGCCGAGGATGCTGGCGTGACGGTCTTCGGTGTCACCGATACTTCACAGACAGGACCATCATAAAGGCCCCGGGGGACACCCCGTAGCTCAGACAGCTGAAAGAAATACAAGAAATCAGCCTTCAGTAGAAGAGACAGCGGCGGTGCTATAAACAGGATTGCTCTCTACTGACCAGGAGGCAGGTATTCCTAATCCAAACACACTCATTGGAAGGTTCATCTTGCTCACTAGAAGTTGTAGTTGCATGTATTCTCCCCATACTAGACAGTGAAACATAGCTGCTCAGCTGTGCAAGTTTACATCAGACCTACATACTATGTCTTTAGTGTCTTGAACGTAACTACTCCAGTCCCCAAACCCCAAACCAGATTTGTGGGAGTACATCAAAAGGATGTTGTATTCCCAGAAGTCATTCCTCCATGTTAATTAATTCAAACTGATTTTGATGGATTTCAATGGATCAAATTATTATCTGACACAAATCCATTTTGCAAAATTCTAAAGTCTGGCTTCCCCCCCCATCCAACACATTTACAACAGTTGCATTCCCGAGCGAACACAATTTAGAATAAATATAGTAGTCAGCTAGAATGCTCATCAGTCAGTATCTAGCTGGAAGAGGACAGTGTTTGAGAAATGTGCCAGACTGCTCTACTATGTGTTTCTCCTCACCCTGGACACATTGACAAATACTATACAATTAGATTATTGAATCAAATGCTGCAGACAATTCCTCATCAAAGATGTAAATCAGCATAACTCCGCCTAACACATTCTAGCTATGCTTGTTTACAACAGGATCCAGACGGAAAGACTATTTCCCCCTTTGTACCTGGTTCTGTTTGGACTTTGCTTGTCCTTTCTAAAAGGACATTATCAAATCATTTTAACTGCAAATTTAAGATTTTTCTTCTGCAAAAAAGAAAAGAAATGTTTTTATTGTAAAGCCTAGATGACAGAAAGCACCAAAAAAAGCTTGCAAATATAAAAGTTACGATTTCTTTAAAGTGAAGTTTAAAGTTTAGCATTATAGATAACACAGTAAATAGATAGTCCTGTACATTTTTTCTTGACAGTCCCGCCACAGTTCATAAGATGCTAGAACTAGTTGTGGTGACTGACCCCTTCTCTCTTCGCTTCACTGGCTTCCCCTTCCTGAACGAATCCTGCACAAGCTCCTAGTCTTCACCTATAAAGCTCTTCACAACCTCGCTCCCCCCTACCTCTCTGCACTTATCGCCCTCCATACTCCAGCCCGTGCACTTCGCTCCTCCTCTGTCCCTTCTCTCACCCTTCCACGCCTTCCCTGCTCCCCTAAGCGCCTTCGTCCCTTCTCACTTGCTGCCCCCCATGCCTGGAACTCCCTCCCTGTCCACATCCGCCTTGCCCCCTCCCTTCATACCTTCAAATCTCTCCTTAAAACTCACCTCTTTCGCTCTGCTCTGTCTGACTCTTTATCCTGCTGAGCCACTATTCCTATACCTACGATCGGTTTACCCTTATCCTTGCAACATGGACCTGCCTGCTGTCATTCTCATCGTAACCAAGCCAAGTACGTGCACTTGAGACCTCGCATCTTCATGAATGTTAGACCCCTTGTCTCTCCCTCTGTTCCCCTTCCTAAGTCTCTCCCCCAGCTCCTGTCTCTCAGATTGTAAGCCCTAGGGGCAGGGACCGTGTCTATTTTATTACTTTGTAAAGTGCCATGTACACTGCTGGCGCTATATAAATGTTTGTTAATAATAATAATAATAATACTTGTTATCAGCCTGTGTGGCCAAAAAGCTCGCACACTCTCTCCAAAAGTAGTCAGTCCAGCAAGAGGCATCGTATGAACTATTTTGTCTCCAACTGTTACTTCTGGGACCAACATGGCAACCACACACACTCTCTCTAGCTGTAGTGAAACAGAGCTATTCTGCTGAATCACTCAGACTAGGTGGCTCTCATTAGATTGAGCATCTCTCTGAGTCAAAGAGATGAAAATATAGGGTGTTAACAAACAAGACCTTAGCCCACACCAGGTGGATGTTCATCTGTCCATTTATTAGATATTCATCCCCCACTCACCACATGGTCTCCACCCACCAGATCTACAGTCCCCACTCATGGCAGGGTCTTCGAGAATGTGGAGCCCACTATGTGGGTGAATGCATGCTAATGTGGGCCCACATGTCCACGTCCCAGTAATTAAGTTGTGTGCAGCACCTCTGTGCATATAGGTCTGCCAGCACCATAGAGTTGCGGGTGGAAATCCTAGAAGCAACTGCTTCCTGCCCCTCTCCACTCTCTCCTCTCACTGGCACCGCAAGTGAAGGCTGCCTGAAAGCTAGGGGTGGCAATTTCAGGTATGGACTGATCTGTAACTAACTGACATTGGCTGTTACGGATTAATCAAAATCTGTTGGCTGTTACGGATTGGTCCAAAAGTTACAGATCCGCTGTTATGGACCCAGGTTTCCCACCCACATACCCTGGGGCCCTGGTATAGTACTTACAGGCCTCAGGGTGAGCTTGATTGCAGGTCTGGTGGGCTGAAGCTTGATTGAAGGTTCTGGAAGGACTCCTCCTGTGTGGAGGAGTCCCCCTGGCAGGCTCTCTTGTTGCGGCATGTGGTGGAGGCCCTGCTCCACAGCATGCATGCACAAAATGGCTGCTGGGGCCATTACAAAATGGCCGCTTTGCAAAAGGGCAGCTGTTCTGCATATGAGCAAATAGCCCCAGCATGCATATGCAGAACAGCTGCCCTTTTGCAAAACAGCACCAACACTGTCGGCGACATTTTTCAAAAGGGCTGCGCATGCATAGAATGGCCCCAGCGGCAGGGCCTCCACAGCACACCGTTACATGAGAGCCTGCTGGGGGGACTCCTCCACACAGGAGGCCCCCCCCCCCCAAGGACCTTCAATCAAGCTGCAGCCCACCAGAACTCCAATCAGGCTCACCCTGAGGCCAGTAAGTACTATACCAGGGCCGCGGTGGGAGGGGGTAAAACAGGTTTTTGTGGGGTTTTTTAATTTAATTATGGATCCGTACCGTACCATAACCGGGTACGGGGAGGATCCATACCCATAACAAACCGTACCCATAATTTGGTAAGGGTTACCATCCCTACCGCAAGTGCATGAAATACACACAGGGGGCTTCCTGTTTATTAGGCTGGACATGTTAAACTTGTGAGTGGAGGCTGAGTAGGGGCTGCACAGACCGAACCCGGACTGTAGCATAGTCCAGATGGTATATTTTATTAGGGCAAGTTCTGTTGGTGAGGGTATGCAAGCTTTTGGGCCACATAGAGCCCTCCTTCCACTTATATTAAGTCAACCCTAAAGACTGAGCAATACAAGTAAGGTATACATAGATTAAAACAATACTAAGAAGTGTGCTGGAATTACAAGTGCAAAATTAATGTAGCCTGTGCAAAATTACCAACAATAGAGAGGCAGCTGTAGAGGAAGAATCGAGGTGGTCATTAGCATTTCAAAATGAGGTAGGAAATGCAGGCAAGGTGGGGAATCAGAAAGCAATTACTAGGGAGGGTCAGATAGAAAAAAGAGTCAAGCATTTAGAAACAGAGGGGAAACGAAGAATAATTGATGAACAACAACATTGGGAGGTGGCTAGTAACAAAACATCTAAAAACAATGCGGGAGTACTACAGGTGATAGTTATGCATTCTTGTAATAGTTTATGAAGTCCACTTCAATACTGAGTCCATTGACTGCTCTTTAAGAGCAGAGAGGATGTGAGGGAGGGATAGCAATGGTTCCATGGGGAGCAACCAAGTTTAGGCTGAGGTTTGTACTTGTTGCTACTTAAGAAAACAAACTCCAAAGAAATGGGTTGATCTGAACAGCATCCAGGGTTTTTCCTGGATTAGAAGCAGGATGAGGTATCACCTCTTTACCAGCTTCTGTAATGAAGGTGAGAGAATAACTTTCCATTCTACCAGGTACTCACCCTGCTCCTCGCCTTGATGCGCTTGTAGACGAAGTCGGGGAAGGGTTTCCTGGGGATATACCGTCCGGAGCCCTCAGTCGCATGGAGGTTACCATCCTCCAGCACAATCTTCCCTTGACTGATGACCACCAATGGTGAGCCACGGCATTCCATGCCCTCGAAGATATTGTACTCCAGAGACTAGAAGGAAGGGGGGGAAATTAAGACCAAAGTGTTCATCCCCAAACAAGATGTCACCCCTGGAACCATCCTACATTGTCTTTTTATCCATTCTATGTGGATCATGTTTATTGCTAGGATTTACATAGGACCAGTCCTGTTCTGTCAGGCTTGGGTCAGGCTAGTGGCCTGTAGTACTTAGTAAGAGTAGCTGCCATTAATGGATTATCTTACAGAAGACAGCTCTTGTCACTGATGGAAAAGGTCTTAAACTGGAAACCAATTTGTTTCATGTCTCTGCTCTGTCATGCGACCTTGATTAGGGTTCTGTTTCCCAACTATAAAACAGAAGTAACACTTATTTCATTAACCCTGGTCTGTAAAAGAAGTTCTACATTTCCTGCCTTCATTTTTGACTAGAACTCTCTTGATTATTTCAGAATGGACCTTAAATGCTGTCCACAAAACTAGCTGTTAGTTTTTAAAATTGTAAATTGGATACTATTAATGAGTAGGTCAATAGGATAAAGACACCTTAAGATTTATCCCAATAATATCACCTGTTGAATAAGTCCTGAAAAGCTCCTCCAATATCACAACTTGAACAAGCGCCTTTATACCCAAGACAAGGGGTGAAATCCTCATCCATGCAAGTTAATGGGAGCTGAGCCAGTGACTTCAGTGAAGACAGGATTCCACCCAAAGACTGTGTAATTGGAAAGCAAAGTATGAACAGCCTTCCATGCTTTATGTTGGAGTGGGGAACCTTTTCCTTCTCCTGTGTCCCTCTGAAAATTAGTACCAGCTCCATGGGCTGCATAGGAGATGAGGTGGGGGCACTTAGGAAGGGGAGGATCTAAGCCATGGCTCCATCCACTCTCCTTGAGGGCATGCCCTAATCTCCCCTCTGAGCTCACTCTTTCAATGCTTCAGGGTAGGGACTGGATCTATGAGCCAGATTGAAGAACTGGAAAGTGTGCGGGGGGAGGGGATAAACAGCCATGGGCTGGAACTGCCCCACAGGCTGCAAGTTCCCACTTCTGCTTTATGATCAGCGAGTGTAGGGAAAATTGTGACTAATGATAAAGGTAATGCTATTGTACTATTACACATGCATGGTAAAATCATGATGGTAGGGAATATATTTTATATATATCTCCCCTATATATACAAATGAGTCAGACCAATGGTCCATCTTAGCCTAGTATTGTCATAACCTGACACAGCTGCAGGGTTTCAAATCTGGCTCTCCAGGACCCTCAGCAGAGGCCTCCCTCAGGCATGCTACTCGAGATCCTGAATCGGAGATGCTGGGGATTGAACTTCAGACCTTATACATGCAAACCATACACTCTACCACCTGAGTCACGGCCCACCCCCAAACTCAGGTTACGTTTGAATTCAGCCTCAAGGTTAGGGTTGCTAGACTAGGGAAATCCTGTTTAATTCTATAAGAGGATTCATCTTCAATTAATGTTATTTTAAAATAATATAATATTTGGGAGCATTCTAGAAGAAAACATTGGTATTTAAAAATACTGTTATGAGGAAAACCAATTGCAGATTACTTGGGAAAGAGAGTAGTTCTTGTGCTTATTTGTAGAGAAGAAAATCAATTTGATCCACATCTTTTTTGTTGAGCTAATAACTGCACCTGATCTTTAGGTGCATTTTTATAAACACAAGCGGGTTTGACTGTATGTCTCACAGTTTTACAATTAGCCGGAGCAGTTGGTTAAACCAAAAGCAAACTTAGACCAGCAGGAAAGGCAATGAGATGACACAGAAGAGGCTTGGGATAAAAACACAGGAACTACTTTAGTTCCAAGAAAAACACAGCTTGCCTTGCTGGCTTCTAACATTTCCATGCCAAACAGTGGCCCAGCTGTGTGAATCCCTGGAAAATGTGTGTGCGAGCAACGTTGCTCTGATGTTTAAACATGTAACAAAATGTGCTGGTGCCAAATAATCACTGCCTTTGGCTTTGCAGCAGAAATGGTTTTCCCTTGAGTTTTCAAAGGCTCTTTTGTTTAAACAAATTTTATTTCCATTATACCTTTATTTAATAGCCTTTATTTCTGGTCCTTCTGTGCTCACACCCATTTCCCCCCTCAGTCACCAAATTCCATAAACCGTCATACAGAGGCAAAAAATAACCAACAGGTGCTGTACAGACAAAATCCCAATCTCTAGGGAGCTTGCAATTTAATGGCAAGATGCAGAGAAAGAGGGGCTGGGAAAGGATGACTCAGCACAACCAAGTTTTGCTAAGTCAGCAGAAACCACAGTGCTTTCTGTGTGTGCATTGTCATGGGCAACATGGCCTGCACCTCGTGCTAGTAGGTGAAACTCTAACCCAAAGAAAATAGTAGCTACAACACCTTACTAGCTCAATGCCTAAAGAGTCAGACTGTAAGGAATGCAACTGGACACTATGGAACAGAGGGGGGTGTTGAAACAAGAGGTGTCCACTATGTTCTATGAAATGTGGCATTTCAAAATAAGAGGAGTTCCTATCATAAAGAACATCTAGCAACCCTAAGGGGCCAGCCCGCAACACAGACATCCTGGGGCCAGACCCCTTGCTGCAACAGCTTGAGTTCTCTCTAGCAGCGCTGGAAGCTGACAATAGCAGCAGGAAACGTGGGGTAGATAGGGGAGAGTCAGAAGACTGGAACAACTACCGCCTCACCCTCCGCACCCCAGAGCAACTCCTTCGGTCCCCTGGGATGTGCCTTCTTGGAGGTCCCCCGTGTTAAGCGGGGGGCCACAATGGAGAGGGCATTCTCGGTGGCCGGACCACATCTTTGGAATTCCCTCCCGGAGGAAGCTCTCCTGGCCCCAAGCCTTTTGATATTCCGGCGGGCGGCCCCGGCTCTCTTCAATGATGATGTCAAAATGATGTTGTTCGGGCGCTCTCAGACTGTAATTCCCACGCTCCAAAGATCGGGCCGCGCAGAGTCCCCCTTCTGCTCTATGCTGATGACATTGTTTTATTAGCTCAGTCGCGGATAGGGCTTAAAAGACTCATGCACGCATATGGAATATACTGTCAACAAGAACTGCTAAGGATAAATTTTGATAAAACTAAGGTCTTAGTAGTCAGAGCTAATGGGCCCCCGAGCAGGCATCAGTGGGTAATAGATGGAAACACCATTGAGCAGGTGCGAAGTTACAAATACTTGGGGGTGATCTTCTCAGATCGTGTTAGTTGGAAGAACCACTTGGAAGCAGCATCCACTTTAGCCAAGAAGACCTCGTTGGCTATAACCAAGTTCTATTTTAGTCAGGGTGGTAAATTAGTTCTACTTGCTCTCCGTGTGTTCCAAACTAAAGTTATAAATCAGCTTTTATATGCCTTCCCCATTTGGGGGATGAAGTATGTGCTTCAACTGGAAAGCATCCAGAACACTTTTCTCCGGAGTGTTCTGGGTGTCCCTAGGGGAACCCCACAAGTTCTCCTAAGAGCTGAGGCTCAGGTTCGCCCATTAAGTGCCGTTGCCTGTCAGGCAATGGTCTATTTTTGGATTAAGGTGATGCTCTTCCCTGTTTGCAATACATCGCTTATATCCATGGCTATAAGGGCCGGCCTTGGGGGACCCTGGGGTAGGGTAGTGGAGAAGGAGGTCCTTCGGTTGGGGTTTTCTGCTGAAAGTTTAGGGACATTGGGATCACAAGCTGCTAGGAGTTTGGTCAAAAGGAGAATTCTTGACCAAACTCTACAACAGGAATCAGCACTGTTGGTACAACAGAAAGTGGCTCCCCAATATATTTTATTTAATCCTGGGGGCTTTGGAGAATATTATCTCTTCAATTGGTTAGATGCAGGGAAACGAAATGCCTTCTTAAAACTAAGGATTAATTCATTTCCTTCAGCGTTTGTAGAGGGCCGTTATAGGGGGCTACCTAGGAGTCAGAGGGTTTGTTCTCTATGTAAACTGGGTGAGATAGATACGGTAGCCCACATTTTGCTCCGCTGCCCTCAATTTGCTGGGCCCAGGCTTCGGTATTTAGGGGGTTCGGATGATCATGACATGCAGGAATTGCTTAGCCCTGTGGATTCAGACCTGACTAGGGCAGTTTCTGGGATGGCACAGGCCATTTTGTGCCTTCGCAGAGCTTTGGCCCGGTAGCCTGGAGTGCTAGGATGGTATGACCATGGAAGCAAGCCGGTCTCGTCCTAAGATGGGAGTTTTGAGATCCTTCATTTCTCCCTATGGAACTTTAGCTACTAGGAAGGACTGGGATCAAAGTATAAGTTGAATCTTTTTGTGTGCAGTATTAGTTACTCCCTCAAATACAGCTTGCAGATGCTGGTAGAAGTGTTTCTCTTCCCCCTCTTGAGGCGGGGGGGGGGGTTCTTACCTATTTTACTTTAATACTTAATTTTTAATTATTAAGTGATATTGGCACTGTTGGCTATTAAGGGGTATTGCTGGGGGCCGGTTGGGAACCGCTTTTTTGTCTTGGAAGGGCTAAGGCCCTCTATTTTGTTTTAATTTGTGTATTGGTATATATGTGTAAAACCTCGAACTGTTATAACTGGTGGTTGGACTAAAATTGTATATTACTTACCTATACTGTTTATATATTACAATCTAGGTTGTAATATGTATTTTATTTTATTTATTTTATTTACTTACTTATTTTATTTGGAGATTGTAAAAGCCAATGGCTAAACAATAAAGAATTTTGATTTGATTTGATTCCGGCGGGCTTGTAAAACCTGGCTCTTCGCCCAGGCCTTTGGGGAGGAGGGGGGGTTCGGGTTTTAGCTCTTCCCTACCTTTTATTGCATTTTTAAAATGTTTTTATGAAATGTTTTTATTAAATTGTACATCGCCCTGGGATGCCATAGGGATGGGGGGAACTCATAAATAAAATAAAATAAATAAAAATAAATAAATAAATAAATAAATAGCTAGGCCTTCTCTGTGTTTGGGGTAGGGCTTCTCGGGGTCAGAGTACAACCCCTGCCCCTTTAGCAGAGTTCTGGTTGCACCCCTGCTTGCAGTTATTTCATCCACCTGTTTGTTGTGTCTTGTCATAAGCTTCCAGGGGTTTTATTCAGGGACTCGTGTTCACTGTGGTTTTCCTCATTAGGGGCAATGGAGAAAAATGCAGTGAACAGAAGTCCCTGGCTTTATTTCATGCCCACTCAATAACTAGTACAGCTGGGACCTGGAAGCTCCACCACCACCATCATCATCAATAGAATAATAATACTCCTTCTGCGTGGAAGACTTTGAGGGAACAAAGTCCGGGCCTTGACCTGCGGCGTTCCGCAGGGTTCGATTCTGTCTCCGTTATTATTTAATGTATATATGCAGCCCCTGGGGGAGATCGTGAGAGGGTTCGGGGTGCGTTGTCACCAATATGCTGATGATACTCAGCTGTACCTCTCGTTTTCAACTGACCCAGGTCCTGCTGTCTCGATACTTTCCCAATGTTTGGAGGCCATGGCGGATTGGATGCGGCAGAGCAGACTCAAACTTAATCCCGATAAGACGGAGGTGATAGTGGTGGGAAGGGCGAAGGGGTGCTGGCCCCTCCGGTGGGGTGTGTGTATGCCCTCCTGTAGCCCAGCAGGTTCGGAGTCTGGGGGTGCTGTTGGATTCGGACCTCCATCTGAATCGGCAGGTGGAGGCGGTGGCTAAAGCCGCCTTCCGCCAGCTGTATCTAGTACGGAGGCTCTGTCCATACATCTCCAGGCCCGACCTGGCCACTATCATCCATGCTTTCATCACCTCGAGGCTGGACTACTGCAACACGCTCTATGTGGGGCTTCCCCTGTTTCTGGTCTGGAGGCCGCAGCTAGTGCAGAATGCGGCAGTCCTTACAGGGACGGATCGGCGGGAGCACATGACACCTGTGCTCCGCACTTTGCACTGGTTGCCTATAGCGTACTGGGCCAGAATCAAGGTGTTAGCTTTGATCTATAAAGCCCTACACGGTCTCGGCCCCTCATATCTCGCCCTCTGCGTCTCAGAGCAATCCCTGCGGTCTACCGGGGGCGCCTTCCTGGAGGTCCCCCATGTTAGGCGGGGTGCCACAATGGAACGGGTGTTCTCGGTGGCCGGACCGCAACTCTGGATCTCCCTCCCGGAGGAAGCTCGCCTGGTCCCGGGTCTGCTGGCGTTCTGCCAAGCCTGCAAGACCTGGCTGTTCACCCAGGCCGTGGGAGGGGGGCGGGGGGGGAAGAGACGTTTTTAGAAATGTTTAAATTTTGATAATTTATTGTTGTGTTTTGAGTGTTGTAAGCCACCCCGGGATACTGTAGGCATGAGGGGGCAGCTAATAAATATAAAAAAATAAAATATAAATAAATAAAATAAACAAACATTCTCTTCAGAAATGACAGAAACAGAAGACTCTGCTTTACTACCAACAGAGGGCTCATTCACATATCACTTTTACCTTTGCAACTTGCCACTTTCCCCCCTTAATCTGTTGTTTCATCCTGTAGCGATGCCTTCACACACAACTGCTGACTACATTTCAAATGGTCCCTTCTCCTACCTGTTTCCCTCTGGTATTTCCCACAATGGAAACGGCATGGGGAAATGTCCTTGTGACATGCCTGCATGCAGTGTTGAAGCATTGGAGCAGAGAAGGCAAGTCCTGCTCCAGCATCATCTGACCATACCACTATAGTCACTTGGGAGTAAGTAGTAGCAAACAGAAAATGATGGTTTAGAGACTGAAGTTTGTTCTGGATTAATCAAATCACACAACACCACTGCTGTGTTATAGAGCCAGTCCTTGCAAGCAAACCCTTTGTGCTGAGTGGCAAAGGATAAGGGGGAGTCAGAGGGCATTATGAAATGAGGAAGGTTTGGCGGGAGGGGGGTGGGTCCATGGCCACTGAGTGGCACAGTGTGTGGGGAGAGATTTAACGGACAGCTCCCAGTGTGGCTAACACGGCAGCCACCTCACACTCCCCCTGCCATGGACCATGGAGGAAGGAGAAGCACACCAGGCTGGCCTTTGAAACTGACATGTCCCAGCGTGAGTGCTGGGGAACAGAGCTCCCTGGCACTCACAGCCAGCTTCTGTGCCTTGCAAAGTCAGTGTCCCCTGCCCACAGTGCCTATGAGTAGGGGACCTGTCTGCTGGTGTGGGTGGCCACCCCAGTTCATACAGGCAGGGGATGCATGGGTGCCTGTTGTGCCACACATTTTTGGTTTGCTCCGCACAGTGCACGTAAGAATTCTTAGCAGTGCACCGTGCATGGTAGCATCTCATTTAAAAGCATCCAGAGAGCACAAGTGGTGAAGATTTCACACAACGCTCAGAATAGTAGATGTGCGAATGAGCCCCTAAGTCTGGTCTTTCAGGGCACATTCACAGAGATTTCCCCAAGCAGGGGAAGCCGAGATCGCTTCCCTCACAAACTTTAATGGATTCTGCCTCATGTTCACACCATCCCTTGTGAGGTAAGGAAGTGCTATCACACAACTCTGTACATGTTACAGTGGGGAACTGAGCACTGAGGGACCACATCTCTCTGAATAGAGGCTAACTATTCAGACCCCAAGACATCCGAGGCGGCGGATGTCTTGGGGTCTGTGAGAGCCACCTGTTGCGAACTCGATCCATGCCTGTCCTGGTTGGTGAAAGCCTCCAGGGAGACGTTGGGGACGGTGCTGGCGAGAGTAGTGAACGCGTCCTTGCAGCAGGGGAGGTTGTCGCCCAGCCTCAAGGAAGCTGTGGTGCGCCCCCTGCAGAAGAAACCATCTTTGGACGTGGATGCGCTCGCCAGTTACCGACCTGTCTCTAACCTTCCCTTTTTAGGGAAGGTTATTGAACGGGTGGTGGCGATCCAGCTCCAGGTGCATCTGGATAGTATCGGCTTCATAGACCCTTTTCAATCTGGGTTCTGCCCCGGCTATGGCACCGAGACGGCATTGGTGACCTTGGTCAACGACCTCCGCCAGTTTTTATCTCCCCATCCCTGTTTATTGTCTATTGTTTTAATGTATCCTGGGGGCCTGTATTTTTGATGTATTTTAAATTGTTTTTTATTTGTTTTTATGTATATTTTATTGTTGGAAGCTGCACCGAGCTGTTCGCAGGAGGGGCGGGGTATAGATTTGAAAAAATAAAATAAAATAAATAAATAAATAAATAAACAGACAGTTTGCTGCCTTTTAAGCATCTCATTAATACAGCTCCTATTGAGCTGCTGATTGTGGGGGCACTGCTGTTAAGACACTGATAGGCAATAAACTCTGTGACACAGTAGGAAATTAAACCCAGTCAGCGCCCTAAAGCACTGAACCACCCTAGATTAGTTGCTTATTGCTGCTTATTCTTCATTCCAAGTCTTCCTCCTTAGCCCCAAGCCCCATCTTTCATGTGTGGTGTCTGTTTTACATAGAGTGCAATGCCAGGCTGCCATCCTCACACACTGTGGTGCTCTATCCACAGATCCAAAACTGCATGCTGTCATCAATGTGCTTCACTCCTGCTATGGGTAACTCAGCCATTTCTTGGCCTCTGCTGAGCCTGCTAGCAAGAGCCAAGATTTTCAAAAGCATCTAATCAATGCAACTCATGCTCCTCAATCAATTCAGCACTCTTCAAAATCTGCTCCATGGCTATCAATTGTGACGCTGATTGTCCTTTGACTTGCACTAGTTTGACTCGGCTGTATCTTGATTGACTTTGATGGTGTTAATTCTAATTTTTACAGGTGCATGAGCAATCTTTCCCCATGCCAGGGCTGGTTAAAATTGATCATTCAAAAGGAGTTTGATTTTCCAATACTTTTTTTCCCCCCATTGGACTGGAAATTTACACAGAAAAAAAAAAGTTTTCTTAGTGTTCATGCTTTCCCAAGGTCAAGAAAAACTAAAACTGCAAACTGGCTTATGACAACAGCTAAAAATCTGGGAGTTGTACCATTTTAGGGTTTCCATCAAAAATGTGAATATGTTTGGGGAGAATAATCTCTCTGTTTCCATCAAAAATTTTCAAGAGGAAACTCAAATGTTTTTTAATCAGCTCTATCCTGTGAATTTTGTGATGCTATTGTACAGTAAATAGGAACCCAAGTCTTCCCAATTTATGCCATAGGTTGCAATACTGGGAGTTCTGCCACTGACTTCAGTGGAATCAGGACTGCATCCTGCATATTCACAACTACAATAGCAGTTAGATGACAACAAATTTCATACAGTAGTGGCCTAGGCTAGGCTTTACCCAGCAACCTTCATGATACCAATAATTTCAGCCACTCAGGCCTGAAAACTTTTTATTCTGTACACATGCTGTCATACAGCATCACAAAGCATAATTACTGAATTGGATACAGAGCTAATTAACAGGGAAGTGATTTTTTAATTTTTTTTTAATCCTTTTATAACAACATATTTAAGGACTGATGTGTATAGGAAAGTTTTGCTTCTTCAGCACTGGGTTGAATTAAACTATTAATGGAAGAATCATAGGGAGGGGGTTTTGTTGTGTTTTTTCCCCGAAAACACATTACCTAGGTTTTCTGCCAGCAGCTATATGAGTTGTATACAGACCCCCAAAGTGGCTGTTTTTTTCTTAAAGGTCTGCACAGTCACAGAGTGCTTCAGCCAACCCCATCACTGATATTGCTCTTTAGTTTTTCCTTCAATACTGTTGGAGACATAGTCATTTAGAGGATCTTTTATTGGACCAGCTTCTGGTCCAATGAAAAGATTACAGCATCCAATAAAAGAGATCTTCTAAACTACTTTGTATCTGTTACTTTGGGACCAATGCAACAACCACACTCTCTGAAGACTATAACAGTGGCTCCCAAGCTGCAGGTCATCACCACTGGTTGTTCACAGGGCCATGGTAAGTGGTCCAAAGGGTCACCATTTACAAAGCATTTTCAATTCAAAGGTGTGTGTGTTGCTTTTCAAAAAAATAAATAAGAATACATAGTGGCTGTAAGAAATGTTGAGGGTGGAGAGTCAGAACATAAGAACTGATCTACTGAGTCAGGCTAATGGTCTATCCAGCCCAGTCTCCTGTCTCGGACAATGGCCAGCACCAGATGTCACAGAGGAAGTATGCAAAAAGCAGGGCTTAATAGAGGGATCCAATCCCTGTTGTTCACCCCCACTTTCTGGCAATCAGAGGTTGTCTTATGTAGGATGATCAGGGCATCACCAGAACGTTTAGTTGAAATCTGCTTTCTTTTAATTTGAGCCCATTGGTTCTACTCCTGCACTCAGGAGCAACAACAAAGAACATGTCTGCTCTATCTTCTATGTGGCAGCCTTTCAGATATTTGAAGGCAGCTATCTTGTCTCCCCTTATACTTCTTTTCTGCAGGCTAAACCTACCCAGCTCCTTCAACCTTTCCTCATAGGACTTGGTTTCCAGACCCCTAACCATCTTCGTCACTCTCCTCTGAACCTGTTCCAATTTGTCAATGTCCTTCTTAAAATGCAGTGCCCAGAACTCTTCCTCTTGTCCTATCCTTGCCTCCTTGATGACAAACCTCGACATCTTTGGTTCTACATCAGACAGCTCTGACCCCTCCTGGAAGAGGAGGCCTTCACCCTTGTCTCCCTATTCCAGGCAGACTATCCACAGTCAGACAAGTGTGATATAGGGGCTGAATGGAACCCAAGACCAGATCTTCAGTTGGTATAAATTGGCACAACTCCCTTAACTCTAATGAAACTATGCTGCGTGACACCAGATGAGGGCCATAGCTCCTTCACGTTAGAGGTACTTGATGGGCAGGGTCCCATGGATTCTGTATTCCCACCACTGCTGCCAATGGGGAAAATGCAGAATTCAGAGGACGCTGCTGATAGGCACAGAAAAATATCCTCAGTTATATCTAATGAGATGCTCCCCAACACTGGCTATTAAGTTAAAGAGCTTAAGCTGCATGCAATTAGTATTCTTCAGTCTCTCAATAATAATGTGCAGGCTGCCTAAACAACAGCCATCAGGGATCTGAAATCATCAAAGCCCACTGATGCCCCAACCCTGGTGATACACGCTTGCCTGCACGCAGCTGGGTTGCCTGGCAGATCACAGCTTGTGAAGGAATTCCTCCACACCCTGACCTCAGGATACTGGCGAGCACTATGGGCATGATCCTGAAAACAGACACAAGCTGTGTCAAGAGCATTGCTGTTTCTGCCAGCGTAGTTACTCCTGCAGTCTCATCAAGAGAACCTGTGTCTATGAGTTTAGGTGCTGCCCAAACAAACTGTGTGCAGGACCAGGCCCCATGGCATGCTTTCACCTTCCCCTGGAGCACTGAGCATGGATGATGTACCAGAATCAGGGGTGTATATACAGCAATGCCGGGTTCCTTTGATCAGAGGCAGCCCAGGAGCAACTGATGGAATAAACAAACAGAACCAGAAATCTTGCTATCTGCAAATTTCCCCACAGCCCTTAGTTCTTGGCACTGAGTCTTAGTGATGTGGCTGGGAGACAGAGAAATCGGGATCCATGGCAAAAAGTACTCACTATGTTATGAGTCTTGGCAGAGATCGTCTTGACACTGTCAGGGTCCCAGATAACAAGGTCAGCATCGGAGCTCACAGCAATACGGCCCTTCCGTGGATACAGGTTGAAGATTTTTGCTGCGTTAGTGCTGGTCACAGCCACAAACTGGTTCTCATCCATCTTACCAGTCACCTGGCCAAAGAGAAAAGAAACCATCAGCAGAGCACAGCAAATGGCTTATGGCACCTCTAGTAAAAAACCTCTTACTAGTATACACCAGAGGTAGCTGGGTTAAAACCAACTACCTAATTATAACAAAAAAAACCAACATTAAAACAAATAAAAGGTATAATCTGAACTACTTTGTCTCCATGGACAATAATGGAATTTTAGAGCACTGGAATCCTTGACTGAAAGGTCTATGCAAATCTTAAAAGTCTCAAGACATGCCAACAAGATCAGCATCATTGCTCCTCATCTTACAGATGGAAAAAGAGAGACGGGAGAGCTGGACGTATACCCCAGTGAGCTTAAGGCACTGGTCTCCTGCTCTGCTACAGAAATATTGGGTGGTTGGGCTCCCAACAGATTAAAATACTTAATTAGTTAATTGTATTGTTTTTACTCTACTCATCAACCAGTTAATCATGTACTACATACCACAGAATATCAAGATAGCTTTATTCAACACAACTCATTGATTTTTTGTTGCTGATAAGTGATTTAAAATTTAAATTTTTGAAAACCATTTCTTTCAATGTTTGAAATTTTCATGTTTAATGGTTTTAAAACTTTTTAGTCTATTTTAATCTGCAATCAACGTATGAATCAAATGATCCAAGCTGATTGTTTTCAGGCCTAATCGGTATAATTTTATATATACTGCATACTTATATGCAGCCTAGAGGTGGCTTGGCGTGTTTTATAGCTGAATCCCTGGAAGCAAAATTGATAACAGTAATTAAATTTGATTCTTTTGCTATGGGGGTGGTCATAAGGTATGGGGTGCATTTGATTACTTTCCTTACAGTGTACATGCCACCATGTAATGCTGGCTCTTTCAATGTGAATATTTCCCTTAGGCTGGAAAGGGTGATAACTGACTTGTTGGCCCAATTTCCTAAGGCTCTTTTTATAATGATTTCTGGCGCTAACTGAAATAGCTGGTAGACAGAATGACTTGTAATGCTCCAAGTCCAAATTAACTTTTGCCCAAGTTTCTTGGATAAGGACAACCTGAAATGTCTTAACATGGGAGATAAAATCCATTTTTCCCCCATGCACATGCCACCCCACTGCTAGACGACCAATGTCATGTCGCGCCTTTGGAATTCCCTCCCGGAGGAAGCTCACCAGGCCCCGAGCCTTTTAACATTCCAGTGAGTTTGTAAAACCTGGCTGTTCGCCCAGACCATTAGGGAGGATGCGTTAGTGGGTTTTTATCCTCTACCCTTGTTTATTATTTGTTGTCCTCTCCCTGTTTTATTTGTAAGATTTTAATTACTATTTTAAATGTTTTTAAGGCAGTTTTATTTTTGAAATTTGTTAGCCACCCAAGCTGCTTGCAGGAGGGGTGGGGAATAAATGTATTAAATAAATAAATAAATAAATAAGTCTGCCATTTCTCAAGGGATGATGCTACTGGGCCTGATTTTGTTCTCATTTCCACAAGTGGAATTTCATTGACTTCAACAGAGATACTCCAGACCACGAAGAGAGATACTCAGTTTACTCCCAGCTCTGAACCAGTCAGTGCTAGTTTTCAGAAGTATTGCTCTTGCTTCTGGGCACATAGCTACTTCAAATTCTCAGCTACTCTGTTTTTCATGCAATTACTCCTAACCTTGGGTTAATCTTGATTAGTGGGAGACTGAAGCTGCTTGCCCACGTTACCGGGGTACCGGATCTCCCAGTGGGGAAATCTCCCAGTGGGGAATCTTATGGCGTGCTCTGCATGTGGGTGTTTGGTTAAAAGCGTAATCAGCTGCATGATGCGGCTTTTTTCTTATGATTGTCAGAGCTTGAAATCCAGCCCTGACAATCGGAAGAAAAAAAGCCGCATGATGCAGCTGATTACACTTTTAACCAAGCGCCTACGTGCAGAGCGCGCCATAAGATTCCCCACGGGAGATTTCCCCACCGGGAGATTTGGCGCTGCGGTAACGTGGGCAAGCAGCCTTACTCCACACTCTTTTCAGAGTTTCTCCACATTCTAACTCAATCTGATTCCAGGCGGAGTTATTCCATTAGTTACCATGCCCAGATCCATGATGCTTATTAGCACACATCTTGGTGAGTAACTACTGCTAATTTTCTTTTCCCCAGTACAACTTTTATTGTCATGAATGGATTGGGCCAGAACCCCAGCTGACGCAAGTCATCGTTCCCTAATGTAGCAAAAACAGATCCAACTTGGCAACTGGCCTAATATTCTTCACTGTGGACCAAACCCAACACCTGGATCCAAGCAGCCCTATATTTTGTGAAGGTTTGAATCAATCTGGTTCTCT
This sequence comes from Sphenodon punctatus, assembly GCA_003113815.1. NCBI lineage: Eukaryota > Metazoa > Chordata > Lepidosauria > Sphenodontia > Sphenodontidae > Sphenodon > Sphenodon punctatus. The sequence continues at coordinate 1,226,267 of QEPC01012560.1, read as the reverse complement.
AACCCTTCAATATATTCAACCAGAGCCCTCTCCTGAGATCCATGCTGAACCAAGGGCAATGTTCACCTTTAAATGTATGTTTTGTGGTAACTCATTAACTTCACCCGTTTTTCTGTCTTGTAAGCAGCATGTTCTTTCCCTTGAAATCAAAAGCATGCATACAATAACCAACAACAAACTATGTGCTATTTCCTGGTGTGAATAAGGGATGCCTTCAGAAATCATGCTTTTGCTCACAGAAAACACCCTGTGGTAATCCCAAAATGGAAGATTCTACACACTTCTTGTGCTGCTGCACACGTTATGATGTGGTAATCTTGTTGTACACCCTTAGAAGAGTCTCCTGGATATTTCCCCAAGGTTACCATGGAGCGCTTTCTGTGGCATTTCAAGCCACAAAAATGTGACATCTGAAAGCACCCACAGCAAGGCTCTATTGCAAGAACATTCTTGGACACATATATTTGTCATGACTAAGACCGTTTTTAGACGAGGAGCGCTGAAGCGCCTCCTGAACGCTGCGTTCAAAGACAAGCAGCCGGAAGTGACGTGTCCCCATTGCCGGCGGTGAGGTGAGACACGGGGCTTTCGAGCGGCGCGTTATCAAGACTTGAATTTTCTGGCTTTCAGAACGCGCCGCTCAAAAGCCCCGTGTCTCCCCCCGCCGCTGCCGCCGGCAATGGGGACACGTCACTTCCGGCCGCTTGTCTTTGAACGTGGCGTTCAGGAGGCGCTTCAGCGCTCCTCGTCTAAAAACGGTCTAAGTTCCAGAGCCTCAGCTGGCATAAAATGGCCTAGTTACATTTAGCCTTGGGTTTTATGCACTGGTGCAGAGCCCGACTCAAAACAGAAATCTGGGCCACAGCTGGGTCCAAATGTGATTGGGAGTCCCCACCCTTTCCATAGAGCATGATGGCATCATGGTGTTCAATTAGGGTCTGGAGGCTGTAGCTGGTGCAAAATGCAGCGGCCCACCTGCTTACGGGGATGGGTCGCAGGGAGCACATAAAACCTGTGCTCCAAGCATTACACTGAATACCTATTGCTTTCCGGGCCCAATTCAAGGTGCTGGTTTTGACCTATAAAGCCCTACATGGCTTGGGCCCCGCTTACCTGAAGGGCTGCCCCATTCCCTGGGTGGCCCCTGTGGTAGTCTGGGAGCACTATCCTGGAGGTCCTGCATTATCAGTGGGTCCAGACAGAAAGGCAGGCGTTCTCAGCAGCTGCCCCAATGCTGTGGAATGCTCTCCCAGTGGAGATTAATCTCAGCCCAGATCTCCTTGCCTTTCATCGGCAATGTAAATCTTGGCTTTTCCATTGGGCATTTGGCAGGGGGATGGGTTAATTGGTTTCTTTGTGGGGAAATTGTGTTTTGCACAGAAGTGATTTTATGATGTATATTTACACCTGTATTATTTTTTATATTATATTTATATAGTATTTATTGTAAGTTGCCTCGAGTCACTGTTAGGCAAGAGATGTGGGGTAAAAGTGGAAATAAATAAAATTAATTAATTAATTAATTAAATAAATAAAATTAAGGGCAGAGCCACAGAGGAAATGGGATTTGGCTAAAGCATTCCCCCATCCCTTTTGACATGGCCCTGTCCACTGTGAAGCACTATGACATCACACCTCTTTGGATGTGGTGGGGTCTCCTGCCAAGGGTCTTGGGTTGACAGACTGCCCAACCCAGCCCAGGCTCAACCAGACCATTTGGGCCCCATTAGGCTCAGCCTGGGTTGCAGTCCTCTACACCCTGGTGTAGCTACAACAGCTTTTTGCAAGACTCTAAATAGCCTAGTGCAGTGCTTCTTCCATAGTGAAGAATAGCAGCAGAAGGAGACACAAGAGTGTGACCTCCATCCTCATTCAGATGCTCTTAAGTTTGCTGTAGTGTCTGTGTTTTACATGGACAATTAAACTATGCAACCAATGTTTATCAGCCAGCTATTGATAAAGAGAGTTGTCACTCTTGTCAGATGTTAAATAAATGAGTAGAAAGATCACACAGCAAAATAAACTCCAGCAAACCCCAATAAAAAAACCAGGCTCCCCAGCCAAGAGAAGAACAGATGAAAGAATGCAATCAGAGCCTGTAGCACCATACCACAGCTTTATCCCAGATGATGGACATTCTCTCCTCAGTCCCATTAGTTCCTTCAGGGATCAGGGTAAAATTATCCTTCCCAACAGCTTTCTGGGCAGTGTTGAAGGTGCAATGAGCGTTGCCAGTTACCTGGAGGTCACCACTAAACCCAAAGACAAAAGCGACAGCTTTCAGATACATTAACTTTACAACAAATTGACAGCACAGTTCAACAGTGGGGAGACTGAAGCCCAGGTCTTCAGCACCAAGCCCAGCCCTCTATCACTTGAGCCAAGGCATTGATTCATTTAGAAGTAGTGAGCTATCTTCTGTGACTGCCTCCTAGAAACGGGACACATGGCAGGATTAGCCAGTTTATTACATGAACACGCAGCCTCTTCTACTCACCAAGACAGCAGTGAGTTGAGAAAGTCAGGAGTGGTTGGGTCAGGGCTGAGTGGTGGGGAAGTGACAAAGGCTGCTGCTTTAGCCCAGTTCTTACTCCAGTAATGAGATCCATCAGTACCCAAGCTTGCTGTGATGGGCTCACCATATACCACAGTGCCTGCAGGACAGGTGGACAACAACAGGACTGCCGTTAGCACCATAGAACCTAACTTGCCAAGTACATCTCCAGCCTTGCTTTCGGATTTAAAAAACAACCACTAGCTAAAGGAGGTCAGGTAGAGACTTTTCTTGGGACAGGTTGCCTCATAAGTGTCTGCGGCAGGGTTCCTTGTGCCCTCATACAAAGCAGCCAGCACTGGCCAGTGTCAGAAATAGAGATACACTGCTGCGAATTAATAGGATAGTATTCCTTCCTGCTGTCTGCACAGTCAAACACAGTGGCCACTTCAAATGGTCTTTTTGCCCCTATCCTGTTTTACTGTTTTAATTTCCGGGGCCCTGTTTTAAACATTTTTATTGTTGATTATTTTTAAATTGTTTTATATTGTTTTTATGTATTTATATTGTTGAAAGCCGCCCTGAGCTATTTACAGGAGGGGCGGGGTACAAGTGACAGAAATAAATAAATAAAATTAACACAGTGACTTTCTGCCTTATGCCTCAGGGAGGTGGTTTGGATAAACATTTTGCAACATTTTACCTGAAGCAAAAGCCTGCCCCAACAAAAAAAATTCTCCTTTCTTCTGTACAGTGCTCATTCAAATGGTAGTATTTCTTTGTTTTTATAAACAAACCTCCCCAGCCCCTAGCAGCCGCCAGTGGAAAAATGGTGCATGAATAACAGTCTCCATGTTGCACTTGAAATGCAAATCTGCTGCTGAGAAAACAATAATACAATCAAGTGTATACCATTGTAGTTTGCCTGCTGCATCATCCTAGCTCGGGTATTCTTAAACAAGGGTGTGTGGCAAAGCACTTGCCTCCTGCTCTCATTATCAACCAAACAATTATCAACCCTGTGAATTCTGCTGTTCTGCCGTTGCAACCATTTTTGCAGAATTTTGGATTTTACCAAATTCTCGGTGGGGCTAATCCCATGTCCAGCGTGCGCACATGTGGCAAACTGCGCACATCTCCATAGAGACTACGTTGTGTCACACAGATCCTGCTTGGGATTGTGGCCACTGAAATGCCTCTGGCATTGCAGAATTACTGCCCAAGTGGGGAGCACTATGAGCCAGTCAATGAGATGTCAGCACACACGGTATGTGAGCTAGCAAGTGAGGTGCTGACACTGTTTAACTGCTGGAAATAATACATTCCAGCACCAGGGAACTCAGTGCCACAGCTGCTCAAGAGGAGCAGCTCTCAGTCATGCAGAGGAGACAAGAGCTCCCCTCCAACCCTGCCCCTTGCTGATAGGTCCTTGTGGTGGTGAGGGTTGTGAGGGGGGGGTTAAACACAAGATTTTCAAATCTGATGTAAGCAAAGATATTGCTACTGAAAAGTGCGTACAGGTGAGATTTTTACAGAGATTGCTGAGGTCTGCAAGCACTAGTTAATCTTGCTTTTTACAAGCATGTTGTAAAACAAACAGTTTATTAGATCCCTGATGATGGCTTAAAGGCTGGGGAAATACTGGTAACTTCCTTGGAAAAGTACTGAAATGGGTTAAATCAGGAAACGTCTAGTTTTTTAAAAATGTAACAATGAGAATTTCAAATGTACAATTTTACTTTTTTAAAATACACTTATTTGTATTACTGTAGATCTTACAGGCCCTATACCTTCAGTCTTACTGAGATAAGCTCTGTACATACACAATCACTGCCCCATAGAGGTTACACTCTAAGGGCATTTTCAGACAAGACACTCTCCACCCACTATACATGTTGCAGGACTGCCATATTGCCCTATGGGTGCCCTGTAACATGTAGAGTGGGTGGGAGGCGGGTGGGTAGTGTCTTGTCTGAAAACATCCTAAAACAGCAATTCTCAAACTAGGGGAATGCAGAATATCCTGGGGATACAAGAAAGAGTGCAGCTGTCAAACTTCTAAGATTGCTTTATACCTGCTAGAAAGTCTGGCTGAGCTGGGTGAATTTCCAAAAAGCTGCAAGCCCCGCCCATTTCTAGAATATGAATGAATTCTAACTGGTGCCACCAATTCAAATTCATGCTCCAGAAATGGGTACACTGGGGCCATTTTGGACATTTCTCTAGCTCACCTGTTCTGAATTAGGGAAATTAGGGTTGGGATGAAGGGGAGTAAAAGCAGGGTGGCAAAGGAAGAAAGGGGGCAAGGTATATCTACATGAGCAAAGGGAGCCTCAAGTATCCTAGACAAGAGGAAGTGGGGCATGGTTTTAAAAGTTGGAGAACTACTGATTTAAAAAAACAGACAAGACAAGCTAATGCAAGACAAAAGAAGTATTGTTATCCCCAACATTCTGAGGCATACTAATCATGTGACTTGCACAATCTGTGGCAGTGGTGAAAAATCAACCCAAATCTCCCAAATCACAATCCATTGCCTTAACCACACCTTCCTGTCAAAAAATTCCCATGAAGGCACAGACCATATTTTAGGAATCAGTTCTTAATGTATAGAAACCATTCCAACTTCAAGACACAAAGTTGATTGAGAATGGTGCAACAGATGTCTTGACAGTACCCCGCACTTGGGAGACACTAACCGAACCTTGGAAATCTTTCCATCACCCTGATGAAGGTGATAGTCAGGTACAAATCTTCCTTACATTTTTGGCACAACTACTCACACATAAACAGTAAGCAAAGGATCATTATTTTCATTTTATTTGATTATTTATTTATTTTTAAAAGGCAAAAAAGATTTTAAACCAGACCACCTCCCTGGGGGCAATAGGGTATTGAAGATATGAGTTACGATGCACACTTAAGCATGGGTTGTTAGGTTCTAGCATTTCACCAGAACTATTATAAAAGAGGTTGTTCCAGCAAAATAAGAGCAGGCAGACATTTCCCGTTTTAAAGAAATTCTCACAATATGAAATCAGAACAAGAACAGATATTAATGAAGAGGTTTTTTATGCCCAATACGTTGGAGGAATTATATTAAGGCAGCCATCATTAGTCTTGCAGGACAGCCAAGGACTGTGTCTACAGGGAGTAGGTGTTACATAAGTGCCACCATGCGCATCTGGCCGCAGGAAGAGTTCCTTCTTCTGTATTGGGGAATTATTAATCTTTTCTCAATCCCCAGCTTGGTTCCTCTCTGACTTCTTAAATCAGGATTGCCACCTGTCTGGTGGCAATCTCAGACTGTCCAGGAATTGGGGCATTTGGTGTCCAAGTTGGGACCCCAAATGCCTGGCAACTGAAATCCTGAATTGGCATCATCATCTGCATTCACGTCCTACCCCACCCACATACCTCTACACTCTCTGCCCTATCTCCATCCTGCACCCCACTCTCCATCCCAATGACTCTTTATCCAGCTTCTGTCCCCATCTACCCTACACTTTCATAGCTTCACTCCTATCTTCTTTGACCTTTTTTTAAATGGACTGCCCCCTCCCCCCTTCCAGCGTGGTCATCCGTGGTCACGCCACTGCAGGGGCGGGGTGGGGTGTGTGTGAAGATGGGCGCACCCCCACCCATGCCCCTGCACAGTGCATTTTCGCTGGTTGCTCCATGCAGGGGCAGTAGACAGAGGTGTAGGTTTCCTGCTGCTTTCAAACAGGATGCGCCCACTCATGTCCACTGCAGCAGTTCAAAGCAAGGGAGGACCATCAGGGAGAGGCAAGGCTCAAGCTGCAGCTGCCTCACTGAGCTAGCAGTCACCTGAGGGTTTCCCAGGGCAGAAAGAGGAATAAGACTGGGAGCTTGGCCAGGAGTCCTGTGTTACAAACGTTTGCCCTGGAGCTGGCTGGTCAAGGGAGTCAGGTCTCAGGGTTTGCTCAGAAGCCCAGCCCTGCAAAGGACTGACAGCCTGGGAAGGAGTCTGGCATCCTTAGAAGACTTTTTGCAGGACAACTTTGGGACAGTACACGGTTGTGTCACAAAAACACAAGAGCACTTGGTGAAAAAATTCTGCTGTGACTTGTGTCTTTCCTGCAGTAACACCCAGCCCAGGCAAAGCTGTTCCATCACTTTACAACTGAAGTGCACTAGCAGGGGAGTGTGTGGGAAGTTTTCCATGCCACTGCCTTCACTGTTTGGGTTGGCTGATCCCTTTCACTGTCCCCTCTGAAGTCACTTAGAAAGAAAACGAGAATTATAAGACTAAGGAGTCATGTGTTACATTGAGAATTTCCCTTCCTCGAATTCGGGAACACACATTGCCAAGTTTATGATGTTCCTGAGTGCATTCCACACCCTGATGGAAAACGATGTCATTTGTGTGTTCATTCAGGTTTATTTAGACTGCATCAAATTAAGTCCCAAACCCTGTGCAAAACAATCTTCAGCTTATACACCCACCCCTAGATGCTTTAAATAGAAACTAATAAGACTTCAGCAGCTGAATCAAGGGAGGAAATAAGAGCTCTCTATGCTATTTAACAATAATTCCATTGAGGCTGGAATGTAGTGCAGGGATTTGCTTGATGTAAGGCAGGAATGGGGAACATTTTTCCCCCTGCAGGCCACTCTGAAAATTAGTTCCAGTTCCACAGCTGAGACAGGAGCTGGAGGATTCTGTGGGGGAGTGCTCAGGAAAGGGGAATAGAAGGAGAGTGTCAAGATCAGGTATCTGTCCCATAGATCCATCACCTCTCCTTGAGCACATGCCCTCATCTCCACATCCTTTCCCCTCTGAGTGCACTCAGTGCTTGAGGGAAGGGGCTAGATTCCCAAGCCAGATCTGAGAATTGGAAAGGAGCCACATTTTAAAAAATGAGCCTTGGGTCATATCTGACCCATGTGCTAAGGGATCCCCACTTCTGACATACAGGAATGTCCCGCTGAAGAGCGGCAGAGCTCACTTTTCCCCCACTCAGGCCAGTAGGAAGTGGACAATGGACGGAAGATAATGCTAGGGTTGAATTTGGCCTGTTGTGGAAGCAAAGGGCTGTAGAGGCAGTCACTTCAGGTTACTGAGTAATAAAGTTCTGCTGCCGCTGCACCTGGAATACTGTGTTCATTTCTGGGCAGCAAAGACTGGAGGGAGTTCAGACGAGAGAAAGATTAAGGCAGCTCAGGGGCTGATTTAGGAGGAAAGATTAAAGAGCTTTGAGCAGTTTGGCTAAGTGATAGTTAAAGAGAAGGGCTTGATAGCTTTTCCATAGGCACTGTCGGGACTTTGGTGAGGCGGATACGCAGGGGTAGTGGGAGGAATACTATGAATGGGAACATTTGGACTGAAACTGGAGGGAAAGCCTCCTGACAGCTTGCTAGGCAGTGGAACAGTCTCACATGATCAGGGATGGAAAGTTAGTAGTTTGGAATATTTAAAACCTTGGACAAAGCTCATAGAAAAGTGTCCTACACAGAGCAATCCATCCTTGGCAGGGAAATAAACCATATGGACAAATAGAACTTTTCCATTTAGCTCCTAGGAATGGCTTACCCTTTTTCCTGGCCTGAGCAATAACTTCAGCAGCGCTTTTGCTCATCACCTTGGAGACGTACAGGGGGCAGTTGGTTTGGTTAGCAACGGTTATTGCCCGGTTCACAGCTTCAGCTTCGACCTACAATAAAAATCCAGCTCTGTGTCAGGAACAAACTCAAATGAGGAGACGCCAATATATAGGGGAGTTTATGGTCTGGGCTTCAGAAGCTCCTGTGAACTTTATAGGATCTGTGACTTCCCCAAACCTAGAATTCAGTGTCATCAGTTCCCGGCTGCCTGCTCACTCCGTTAGACCAAGCTACCTGAAGGCAAAAAACAAATCACTTTTGGAACTATGCATTAAATTTCCAAATGGTGTTAAAATGTTTACATGCCTGTGGTGGCCCCACTAGTGTTATTAAAGCTGCCACCTGTTACATTCCCCCAAGGACCCACAGCTGGGCTGTTAAAATTACAACAGCTGTGGATTAAGAGCCAAAGACCCGGCTTTGGTACAAAACGAGTTAATGTACTTAGCCTCTGGACACTCCACAAGCAGTGACTAAGTCAGTCCACTCTCTGGCCATGATGCACAGTGCCCAATGACTTTAAAGAGGACATTTTATAGCTGTGCCACCCCACCCAAATGGAAAAGACTGATAAGATGTTTATAATGTGGTTTAATTGCTGACATTTGCTGCAGTACATCACAGCCAGGAGCACTCAGAGAAGCTGGTACAGAGAAGATGCAAGAGCAGGTGATATTTCTAACCAAGTGGTTTCCAACCAGCTAGTTAGACAGATCCTAATCCAAAGCCCATAGAAATCAACCCAAAGTCTCTATCACACTGCCAGTGCCTTCCATCTCACATTTAATTGTACATGCTCCAAACACACTGGCACTTCCCCCACAAACTCATCTTGCAACTGATAGAGGTTGGAACAGGTATAATTGAATGGGCTATTGTCAGTCATCTTAGTAAGCAGAGGAATCTGAAAGTACCGCTACTGGTATTTCTACCAGTGGCTAGAGGGCAGGGCTCTGACAGTGCATGTTTGTTTAGCTACCAGCCCCCAGGGATGGTGATTGGAGTTGGGCTGTCTGAATTAACAGGAATCTGCTCTGTTCATTTTCTAGATCTGCATCCACTCCCTGGAAAGCGTTGGAATCACATACCTCATTTTCCTTCCCTGTGGCTCAGTTTCCACATCTGTAAAATGAGGTCAATGCCACTTGCCCTTTTGTACAGAACTGGAAGGTTGTTTTGCATGAGACTTAAAGTCCTAATTGTTTGCATAAATAGGTAGTATCATTATACCCTGCTGATAGATGGGGAAACTGAGGCTCCAAAAGGACAAAGTATGTACCCAGTGTTAAAGAGCAAGTCAATAACCCATCAATGCAACCAGAGACTAAGGCCGCATTCACAACTGCGGTGGCGAGGCCCGCGAAGGAAGACACGGCAGCAGGGAGGAGCTAGAGAGCAGAGGAAGAGTCAGTGCAAACGGGGATCTGACACGGCTTCTCTCGCGCATGTCAGGGCAGGATTTTGTCCTGCCCTGACATGCGCGAGAGGAAGTCGCGGCACATCCCCATTTGCACGGTCTCTTCTTCTGCTCCCCAGATCCTCCCCGCTGCCCTGTCTTCCCTCATGGGTCTCTCCGCCACAGATGTGAATGCGGCCTAACAACATCATTGTCGAGGATGGAGAAGTGGAACCTTACCATGAACATAATAATGCAAAATTGACTTTCTGTTAATATCACACCTACCAGAGTGGGCATACAAATGTAAAATATTTTTAATATTTAATTACTGAATGAAAACTTCTTACACTTTGATGTTTACTTTCTAAGTTCATGCATTTACATTTTTGCAAGTTGTACTTGTTGGAAACATCTCAACAAACAAATTAAAAATGACCAAGTCAATGGATACATTTCTAAATGCTAGAGTACTACAGATTACATTACAGACTAATCTGGCTGGTCAAAAATGGAAAAAGGTTTTGTTTTAATGTTTAAAATTTCTAGATCACGACTGAAAATTGTGATTTTTTTTGCTGAAATTTCACTTTGACATTTCATGTTGGCAGCAAACATCAAACACTGGATTTCCACATTTTGAAACTTTTCACAAGATTTTTTTTAACGATCAGAATGTTCAAATTTTACCCCCCAAAATCTAGAGACATTGTGGCTGATGTGTTGGTCCCAAACACAAGAGATGGAGACAAAGTAGTTAAGGCGATATCTTTTATTGGACCAGCTGTAGTTGGGGAGATTATGCAAGCTTTCAGGCCTCAGGCATGTAGCAAGTAAACAAAAAAAAAGGGACGTCAGAACTGAATTTTTCATTTGAATGTCAATTTGATGAAAAAGCATGAACCTGCTCCAAAAACATGAACCAGACGACACCCATTCTATCCAGGGGTGGGAGCTGCAGGGATTCATTTAACCCAATGATGTGTTGCACTTGTGTCCAGCAGCCAGATGATACAGGGATAGGCCCCTTAATATAACCTAACCACCCAGGAGAACAGGATTCAAATCCCACTTAGCCACAAGGTGGCTTTGAATAAATCACTCTCTCCCAGCCTCAGTTCCCCATCTGTAAAAATGGGAATGCGCATCTCTGTCTTTCCCTCTGTTCCCCTGACACTTGTTCACCTTAGATTGTAAGGCCACTGGGCAGGGAGTGTCTCTAAAATCTGCAGTTGTAAAGCTCTACATATGCCTAGTAGCACTATAGAAATTCATAGTAGTAGCCCCCTGCAATCTGGGTTCAGTCCATGCAGCAATGTTTAGGCTGTAGAGCCTAAATGGGCAGTCCCCTGTGTGTATTTCTTGTGCGTTCGGGCAGCCCCCACTCAGCCCCCAGTCAGGTTTAGCATGGACAAGCTTAATACACAGGCAGATGTTCTTCCCTGCTGTGCTTCACCCACCAACCCCCCTCTCTGTATACCACTCCCATGAGGACACTGTCACACGGGAACCATGGGAAGAAGAAGCCACACCAGTTGTTCCTTTCTTCGAGGCTATGACTCTGGAAGGCGTTCCAGTGCCCGCTATCCCTGCCTGCCTGCCCACAGAGGTTCATACCTGCCAGCACTTGGTGGCTGGAAATAACCTTTCGCTATGCACATAATGCCGAGTTTATTGAGCAAATTTCACACTTTATTAAGCGCCTACAGTGAAAATTGAAAGAGAAAGTAACAACTGAAATTGAAAGCAATCAGTCTTTACATTTCATCAACCTGGTTTCTTCTCTTCTATGCCAAACAGTGATGTACTGGCAGGTAGCAGCACACAATTTTATTGGAGTCTTGCCCGCCATGGTATTGGAAATCCCTCTCATTTTGCATAAAACCTTCACTGCTTTGCAGATCCCCACCCCCCACCTGCCTCTTTCGTACCATGCAGTGGTTCCCCTCACCACAATTTTAAAAATTCCATGCTTCTGTGGTGCTAACATCTTTAGATGAGCTGGCACGTTTGTGACAAACGTCTATGCAATTTAGCAGTCACCTGGATTGGTAGGGCTGATGCAGCAACACACACACACACACACACACACACACACACACACACACACACCATACGCTTTGCAAAAACCTTTTCAGCCAATAGCCAGCCTCTAACCAGTAGCAGCTCACCCTCAGCACGCAGCCAACCCTGTAAGAACACACAACCAACAACAACCAGTAGCAGCATGCAGTCAATGCTAACTAGGCAGCTACCTAGCTGTTTAAGCTGTTCAAAACGTTGGGCACTCTGCAGAGTTCACGGACACCAGAACCGCAGACATAGAGACACATGGCGAGAATGTCTTTGTGCTTGTTATCGCACTCCAGGTCTTCCTTCCGCTGCTGAGCGGAACCTGCGAACAATCCAACAGATCCAAGCCTTGTGTTGTCACTGGCACGATGCAGTCAAAGCATAAAAAGGCTCTTGCTTGATCTCTGGCTAGGACAGTGGGGCACACCACACTCTGAAGGAGGCTCCTGCTTTGGCACTGTGCAGTTGCCTATGTCCAGCAACAACAGACTGCGCTGGGGAGGACCGAAGCCATGCAAGGTCAGCCGACACGTGCAGAGAGGTACCTGTCAGTAGATGCAGCTTCAATCACTGACAACATGCACATGACTGTATCCAGCAAGAGGCTGGTCTGGGTGAAGGAAAAAAGCACAGACTGGTGGGAGCATGTGCCGTCCTCGTGGGGACACGTCAAGTGGGTCGCAAACTTCAGGATGCCTCATTGTCTTGTCCTGCAGATAGGAAAATTAGGCACTTACCTCCTGAATTTTCCTTCTACTGTGGTTCCTCCTGGACGGCCAGCTAGCACAGTAGGGTATATCCCCTTCACTACCAGTAAGAGGCAGACATACAATTTTTGTAATCCTACTGCGGGGATCCTCCTTCCATCCCCAGTGTCTTAAGCTTTCCTTCTTCGCTGTTGGAAAAACTTGTACATATAAACATAGTCAATAGTCTTAATCAACTTCTTAACTCAACTTTGAAAAAACTTTCAAAAGGGGCCCCTAAGGCCAACTAAATTCGATTTCAGGTGAATTTGAATCTCTGGTTACTATGGAACCAGTCCAGACATTTGATACCCGCACCCTCATACGAGAGATTCCAGAGTACCCTCAGTCTATCTTTACCTTGCCAGAGTTTGATCACTCTGAGTGGGTCTGGCCGTCCAGGAGGAACCACAGTAGAAGGAAAATTTAGGAGGTAAGTGCCCAATTTTCCTTTCTCCCTGTGGTTCCTCCTGGACAGCCAGCTAGCACAGTAGGGACCTTCCCAAGCAGTGTCCCCAAAACTAAAAGCAAACAACATGCTGATGGGTGGGGTGTGATCAGCATAATAGAAAAAAGGATTCCTAGGGAACTTAGACCTCCCCTAAAACTCCTTGCAGTACCCTTCTGCCGAAGGCTGCCTCTGCTGATTCCTGTAGCGGTATCTTGTAATGCCTCATGAAGGAATGAACAGAGGATCAAGCGGCTGCCCTGCAGATTTCGCCGTATGGGGTTGCCTGTCTAAAAGCTTGGAACGTACCCGCTCCTCTTAAGGAGTGGTCAAAAATCCCACTAGGAGGCATCCTGCCCTGAGCTCTATAGGCCTCCTTAATACATAAGACTATCCACTTTGCTATCATAGTTTTTGAAGCCCTCAAGCCTCTATTTAGTGGACCGTATGCCAGTAAGAGAGCCGAAGTTTTCCTAAATGGAGCGGTTCGTTCTAAATAAATCTTTAAGGCTCTTTTGACATCGAGAGTGTGCCACACCTGCTCCTGTGGGTGAGTTGGATGTGGACAGAATGATTGATCTCCTGTTCCCTATGGAAAGGAGAATTTATCTTGGTGATAAAGCTAGGATCCAGCCTCAGAGTTACCGAGTCTTTTTTGAAAATACATGAGCTCGGTTCTGCAGAAAGGGCACTTAGCTCTGATACTCGCCTGGCAGAGGTGATCCCTATCAAGAAAGCTACCTTTAGGGTCAGATAATACGATGACACCTCCCCCAGGGGTTCAAAAGGAATTGTTATCAGGGCCTTGAGTAGTAAATTTAGGTCCCAAGAAGGGAAACAGTGAGCTATTGGCGGAGAAAGTACACTGGCTGCTTTTATAAATCTAAGAATGTGGGGGTGTCGCGAGACACTTCTACCTTTACTAGAGACAAGTACGCTACTCAGCGCAGCAACTTGTCTCTGCAGAGTATTTGGCTTTAAGCCCCCACTTAGGCTGTCTTGTAGGAAGTCTAACACTACCCTGATTGATGCTTTGACCGGGTTCACTCCCTTCTTATCACACCATCCTGCAAATTTTGTCCAGGTACTCTGGTAAATTCGCCTGGTTGCCAGGTGTCTGGACTGGAGCATAGTTTCCAGCACTTGTTGTGAGTACCGTAGCTTTGAGAGAGCTCTCCTCTCAATCTCCAGGCTGTCAGAGAGAGGGACTCTGGATTTTCGTGGTAAATTGGACCCTAAAGAAGCATGTCTTTTCTCAGAGGCACAGTAAGGTGGTGAGTCGCTGACATTGCTAGAATGTCCGCGAACCACGGACGTCGTGGCCAGTATGGTGCCACCAGTATCACTTCTGCTTGCTCCCTCTTGATCTTTGCTACCGTTCGCTGTATCAACGGGAGTGGAGGGAACACAAAGAGTAGTCCCTGGGGCCAAGGCAGATTGAGTGTGTCGAATCCCACTGCTTGCTTGTTCGGGAATCTGGTGAAGAATGTCCTTGTCTTTGTATTGTTCGGACTGGCGAACAGATCGACTTCTGGGGATCCGAAGGTCTCTACAATTGTTTCGAATGTCTGCAGGTGCAGGGACCATTCCCTCGGGTCTATTGTCTCTCGACTGAGCCAGTCTGCTTGCGTGTTCTGTTGGCCCAGGATGTGCACTGTCCTGATGGACTTTAGATTTATCTCTGCCCATTTTAGTAGAGATATTGCTTGTTGGTGGAGATTTTCCGATCATGAGCCTCCTTGATTATTTATGTAGGCTCTCGTCACCACATTGTCCGTATAAATCAGGACATGTTGTCCTCGAATCGCTGGGGTCAGCTTCCTCATTGCCAGGTACACTGCTCTGAGCTCTAACCAATTTATGTGGTGTCTTTTTTCCCATGGTAACCACTTCCCTTGTACGACCTTGTTTGACATGTGAGCCCCCCATCCGGATAGGCTCGTGTCTGTGGTTATCGCTATCCTGTCTGGATCTATGATGGGTATTCCGGGTTTGAATCTCTCCTTGACCTTCCACCACCTGAGAGAGCTCTTGATCTTTTTGGGCACTATTATCCATGGGTTTCCCCCTTGGGTAAGCTGGTCTTGCCACGGTCTTAGGAGTCTTTGAAGTGGCCTTGCGTGGAGTCTTGCCCACCTTACTATGCCTATGCAGGAAATCATGGCTCCCAGAAGACTGGCTAGGTCTTTCAGTCTGGTCTTTTGATTGCGGCTGATCTGCTCGATTAGGGACAGTAGGGTCTGCTGTCCCAAGTATAACCTGAATAGTCTCGTCTTCAGGACTACTCCCAGGTGCTCCAGTGATTGGGAGGGTTCCAGGTGGCTCTTCTTGAAGTTCACTATGAACCCGTGATCCTGGAGGAATTGAATCACCCTGGGTACATCCGTCACCGCCTGGTGGAAGCTTGGAGATCGTATTAGGAGATCGTCCAAGTAGGGGTGGATCTTGATCCCCTCTCTCCTGAGTCTTTCTATGAGGGGAATCAGTACCTTGGTGAAGGTTCTGGGTGATGTGGCTAGGCCAAAAGGGAGTGCCGTATACTGCCAGTGTTCTTGTGCGTACTGGAACCTCAACCATTTCCTGTGCGATGGTAATATTGGGACATGGAGATATGCCTCCTTGAGGTCCAGTGAGGTTAGCCATTCCTTTAGAGACAGAGCGGTTCATATGGATTGTAGAGTCTCCATTTTGAATTTCCTTGACCCGACGCATTTGTTTAACCTTTTCAGGTCGAGTACCGCCCTCCATTCGTCTGATTTCTTTGGGACGAGAAAAAGGATTGACCTTGTTCTTGGGGGGGGCGTGGGGGCACTTGTTCTATCACCCCGATGTCCCTTAATCTGTGTATTTCGTCCAACATGGTCCGGTGTTTTCTGGGGTTGCTGGATCTTGGTGATGAAATAAAAAAGTCTTTTGGGTATTGACTGAGTTCGATAGAGTAGCCTCTTTGTACCGTCTGTAAGACCCACCTGTCTGATGTGGATCCCTGCCAGATGTTTCCAAATCTTTGAAGTCTCCCCCCTAGAACGTGTAGACATGACTGTTGAGCTAGGTAGTCATGCCTCTGACTTGGTTCTGTTACCTCCTTGGGGGTGCTTGGGTCTGTTTCCTTGACCCTTTTTTTTGCTCCACAGAGATCTGTACCTTTGCTGTCTGCCCCTTAGGGCGTAGAAGGGCTTTCTATTACCTCCAGATGATTGGCGCTGGTTGAAGGGGCGAAAATTCCTTTTTATTATTATTTTATTATTATTAACAAACATTTATATAGCGCCAGCAGTGTACCTGGCACTTTACAAAGTAATAAAATAGACACAGTCCCTGCCCCTAGGGCTTACAATCTGAGAGACAGGAGCTGGGGGAGAGAC
>QEPC01012560.1:1191788-1208297 GCA_003113815.1 Sphenodon punctatus | reverse complement strand
GAAGAAGGAGGCAAGATCCTGAGCAGAAAGGGAAGAAGGAGGGGGAGGACAGGGAGGCTTGAGGAGGGAGTCAAAGGTAGAGAACAGGTGGCGAGGGTCCCGAGAACAGGACTCAATGCGGGAGGCATAGTAGTGTTGTCTAGCAAGGGAGATAGCAGAAGTAAGGGTGGAGAGACAGAATTTGATTGCCCTACGCTCTGCAAGGTCTGTTTTTTGTTCTTCTTCACCGCCTCTGTGAGAACCTTGTCTAGGCACATCCCAAAAAGTTTTGAACCTTGGAACGGGCCTCCCACCAGGGTGTTTTTGGCTGTGTGGTCGCCCATCCACGATCGTTACCATAGTCTGCGCCTCGCCGCTACGTCGGAGGCTACGGCTCTAGCGGACCATCTCAGCATGTCTGTGGAGGAGTCGGCAATGAAGGAGTGCGCCAATTGGATCCTGGTTGAGAGAATCCTCATCATTTTTGCAGACACCTTGGGGTCTCTGGCTCTCCTGATCCACGTCATGAGCGCCCTAGAAAAATAAGATGTTACCACTGCCATTTTCATTACTGTAGCCATCTCCTCAAAATTATGCCTGAGGTTGGATTCAATCCCCTTGTCTGGGGGATCCCTCGGGTAACATTCCCCTTTGGTGGGGAATACTGAATTTCTGGCCAGCGAGGCCGCTGCTGCGTCCACCTTTGGGATCGCCAGGAGTGGTTCCTTGTTTTTCTGTAAGGAGTATAGTGACATTAGCGATTTATTCATTTTAAACAGCTTGTTTGGCTGCTGCCATTCTTTTTTGATTATTTGTTCGTATGTCCTGTCCAGTACCACTCCCTTGTCTTTGGCTGAGGCTCTGGGTATATAGCGCCTAGCTTCCTCATCTTCCTCCTCCGAGGACTCAGAAGAAACCTGTTTGTCTTTCTTTTGTTTGAGGTGTAGGGCTCGAGTTATTTGTTCTAGGATCTGATCCCTGTTTTTCATAGGGAACTGTCTATCTGGGTCCCCAGATGCTTCTATCTCCAGATCCGAAATCTCACCTTCTTCCATGGATGAATTCTCTCCCCCTTCCTCTGACATGATATCCTCCCCGCCTGGGTCCTCCTGTTCCAGCTTCTCTATGTTGTCTGGTTCTGCGGGCTCCTCATTGTCTCTGGGGCCTCGGGATCTATCCGTCTCCCCTTCTTCAGATGAAGCTGAGGATATCTCCTCCTCTTCCTCTGCTGAGGCAACCAGGGAGTCTAGGAGCCCCACCCTGTGCTTCTTCTGCTGGGGGGCCTTCCCCTTCCCTGCCTCTTTTGACCGGCCCTTAAACGCCCTCTTCCCCCTTTCCCTGGGGGCGGGGGGGGACCTCTTGCGTTTTAGTTCCGCAAGAATTTCCTTAAGGACTTCCATGTGTAGGTCCTGAGGCTGGGGGGGCGGGGGGCTTACTGTGTCCACCTGGGCCTCCGCGGGGACTGTCCTTCTCTTTTTTGCCGCCATTACTGCCCACTGGGCCTGTTATGCGCCGAGAGAAAATGGTGATGCACCCTCTCTTCTCTGCCGCCTGCTGCTACTGTGGCTTTGGAGCGGCTCCCCGCGCGACTCTGACCACATCAGGGCCCATATGCGCCCTACTTGCTCGCCCATTGGCTGCGCTGTCTCCCGCGAGCTCTGTGTGGGCCCCCCTCCCAAGGCACATCGATCACGTCGCCCTGCATTTTCCTGCTCCCAAAAAAATCCCCGGCGGGGGGAGGAGGAGGAGCGGCGGCAAACCGGCCGATGAGGAGGCCCTCTATCGGTGCCAGGGGACTTTGCGGCTTGCTGTTTTGCCCCCCCCCCCCGGACCGACCCGGGAAGCCCCAAGCCGGCTCTTGCCGCACTCCCTTAGGGGCTGCTCCACCCCCCACGCTCCTTCTGCCGTCCTTTCGGCATAGCGGGGAAGGGGGGGGGTTGGACGAGGAGAGGGGAGGATAAACTGAGAGTGTAGGGTGGAGCCCACGCCTATTCCTCCTCAGCTCTGTCCGGGCTGAGCCTCGGGACCAGCTGTAGCTGGGTTCAGGGGGTTGTACCTCGCCCCCTTCCTGAGCGAGAACGGGGGAGGGTCAGAAAGTCATCCCCGCAGCCAACGTCCAGGATGTCCCAGGACTCTGCTGTCCCCAATGGAGTTTCCCCCTCCCGTCAGCGGGGTGAATGGTCTCCAGAGACCCTGCAGCTAGTCCCTCACGGGTGCTATGCCCGCTCCTTGGGATCTCCCTGCCCTCCAAGAGGAGGAGAATGCCCGGTTCTTGCTCGCTGACCCTCCCTCCCTAATGGGGAGGGGGAGCGGTGAACAGGGGGAGGAATTGCTCCTCCCCTGGCACCTGGAGCTTTCCTTCAGTGCTGCCTGTCAGTTCGATCTCCCAGGTTCCTCCTGGAGGCAGCTCGCCTGCATCCTACCTGCATGAAGGTAGACAATCATATGGGGATGGAAGGAGGATCCCCGCAGTAGGATTACAAAAATTGTATGTCTGCCTCCTACTGGTAGTGACGGGGATATACCCTACTGTGCTAGCTGGCCATCCAGGAGGAACCACAGGGAGAAAACCGAGATCCTCAGGCCATGACTGGAGAAACAGAGGAGGGGATGCAGTCACCCATCTCCGTGGAGAAGTGCATTGCCATTACCATACGGAAGTTCACCACTCTGGACTCCTGCTGCTCTGTCACCCAGCAATTTGGTGTTGGAACCTCCATGGTGGGCACCGTAGTAGTGGAAGTTTGCATAGTGATTGTGGAAGTGCTGCTGGACCAGGTGGTACAGTTGGCTGACCCACCACAGAGATAATTGAGTACTTTCATCAGGAAGGATTCCCAAACTGTATAGGGACCATCAGTGGGAGCCATCATCTGCCCATGCATAGCAAGGACAACTACCTGAACTGCAAGGGGTTTTTCTCCATGGTTCTCCAGGCAGTAGCGGACCACCGTGCCGAGTTCATGGATCTGATGGCCAAGTGGTCCAGGAAGAACCATGATGTCTGCATCTTCCATCAGTGCCCTTTCTTTGGTCAAATGTACACCAGAGACTTTGGACCCTCCACTGAAACATGCATTAATGGGATGCTCATGAAGCCTGTTCTCAGGGACCATGCCTATCCCCTGAAGCCCTGGCTCATGAATGTATACAGTGTTGCCCACACCCAGGAGCAAAGATACTTCAACAGACAGCTCAACACCACCAGGTCTCTTGGGGAGAGAGCTTCTGACCTATTAAAGCAGCGCTGGAGATCAGTTGCAGCCAGAACTGATTTCCAGCTAGAGACCACTCCACTTCTAACCACCACCACCTGTGTTCTCCATAACATCTGAGAGACCGGCAGGGCTGCACTGGAGAACCCCCCGCAAGTTAGCTTTGGCGAGCCAGTCTCTCTGTTCTGGGACCAGTTGAACCAAGCGGAGAAGCACTTCGCTGGTGAGATCTGGGACGCCTTATGCCAGCACATCAACCACAATGCTAGCCAAAACACCCGCCATCAGTGACAGTTTAATGAGCCTCAGTGAACTGTTTCAAATAATCTTTGTGTGTTCTCAATAACGCCTTTACAAGTATTTCGTGTGTATCACTGTGTTTTCCTCTGGCCCATCTGGTTCCCTCCTGACCCTCCCACAAAACCAAGATAGCCTTCTTTCACTTCTTGGGGGCCCCCCATGCTATTTCCCACCAGACTGCCTTTCCCTGTGCAATCCCTATTGGCATCTGGAGATGAGCCAGCTGTAGGCTTGAACCACTACATTTCCTATTGAGATTCGCAGGCTAGCCAGGTCTGGGAATGACAAGAGGAAGCACAAAGGCACAGACGTGCAGTCAGCTACCTGCGACTGGTCAGCATACATCCGTTGCCTGTGGCTTTCCCATGGTAGTTCCCTTTGCACCACATCTCAACTGCATGGCGAGAGGCCTCCCCACCACACATTTTTGGTGTACCCACCCCCCCCTTCCCTACCCTTCCCACCCCCCAAAGCAGCTTATTGCTATGCCAAACTGCCATTCTCCATGGCCCGCCTTTCGCAGAAGAAGCACAGAAAGTTTTCTTCTTGCACCTGCTCCTTTTGGGGGCAGCTGGGCATGTCTGCTTGGGTATCGAGACTGGCGGGGGGGACATTTTCCTGATCCTCCTCCCATGGATTCAACTGTGGGGGAGGCATGCCTGGGCCCAGAAACTTCCTTGGCATGGGCGTAGCATGGAGGACATGTGCGCATTCCCTGGGGGTGGCGTGGTGGGAACTAGGGTGGGCAGCCGCGCTCCATGTGGGGGGGGGCATGAGTGACCAACGGGGTTAGGAAATGGCACCTACTCTGAATAACAATGTTCGAGCAAGGAGCTCTGGAGCTGAATGGACTGGGACAGGCTACTTTGAGGAGAGGAGTGGTCGACCACTAGGGCAAAAAAGGAAATTGGTCACCTACCTTGGTGAATTTCTTTCTCCTCTGCTGAGCAGACAGTCCTCCGGCTGGGTAGCTCTACCTTGACCGGCAGGAGGCAGAAGAATCCAAAAACTTCACTGCGCATGCGTCTCCCGTGCTACCCTTCTCTCACCAGATAGCTCCAAAGCAGAGGGCCGCCAGCCTTGTGTTGACCACCGAATAGTTAACCTCAAGGAGGTTGAAAACGCGAGTGCCTACTAAAATAAATCAATACTAATAACTTGCAAAATTTTCCTAGTAACATCTGATGGAAAAACTTTTCCAAGATTCCTAGTACATTATACTAACCAGAACTTAAACTACGTTCCCATTTTCCCACATTGTCTCTGGGTGGGTCCGGAGGACTGTCTGCTCAGCAGAGGAGAAAGGAATTCACCAAGGTAGGTGACCAATTTCCTTTTCTCCCCCTGAAGCAGACAGTTTTCTGGCTGGGATATACCCAAGCTCTCCACTTTTTAAGGGGAGGAAGAGACGGACTCAGGCGAATCTATTACCACCTACAGAACTCTCCTCCCAAAAGCCACATCCGTGGATTGAAAGGCATCAATCTTACAATGTTTTACAAACATCGGTTGTGTGGACTGATGACCAGGTTGCTGCCCTACAGATTTCATCATATGAGACTCTTGCCTTGAATGCATAAGACATAGCCGCTCCTCTTACTGAATGGGGCCAGATTTGAAGAGGGGGAACCTTGCCCTTGGCCCTGTATGCCTCAATGATAGCCTGTTTCACCCATTTTGAAATTAATGTCTTTGAGGCATTTGTACCTTTTATGGCTGCTTGTAGGTTAACGAATAGCGCCATTGACTTACGAAAACCTTGAGTTCTTATTAGGTAAATCTTAAGAGCCCTAGGTACATCTAGGGTGTGCCATAATCTTTCCTTCGGATGGAGAGGGTTCGGACAGAAGGAGGGGAATATGATCTCCTGTGATCTATGGAAGATGGAGTTATACTTTGGAATAAAAGCCAAATCAAGCCTCAGTGTGACAGACTGTTTGTGGAAAATGCAGAAGTTCTTTTCTACCGAAAGCACCCCTAGTTCCGACATCCTTCTGGCCGAAGTGACCACTATTAAGAAGGTCACTTTTAAGGATAGCATATATAGTGACACCTGTGCTAAGGGCTCAAAAGGAGACCTGGTTAAGGCATCAATAACCAGATTCAAATCTCAAGACGGAGATCTGTGAACTATAGGAGGTGAAAGGTGTCTAGCCACCCTCAAAAACTGGCGAATGTGTTTGTGATTCAAAATTTCTCCAGAGGACAGCGTAGCCAAAACTGAGTTTAGAGCTGAAACCTGTCTGGCCAAAGTATTATATTTTAGGCCCTTATCGAGACCTGCCTGTAAAAACTCCAATATGTTAGAGATAGAAGGGTTACAGGGGGTCCAGACCCCTGCCCAAGGCCCATGTCGCGAAAGCCCTCCAAGTTGCTCTATAAGATCTTCTAGTAGCCGGTCTCCTGGCTGCCAATAGGGTTTTTAGTACTGCCCCCGAGTAACCTCTCTTTTGGAGGGCTAGGCTTTCAATCTCCATGCTGTCAGTTTTTGCCCTACCGGGTTCTCGTGGAGAAGGGGCCCCTGAGAGAGAAGATCCCCCCTCTCGGGAAGCTGGAATGGTTCTTCCGCACTCAACTCCCTTAGGTCGGAGAACCATGGCCTTCTGGGCCACCATGGGGCTATCAAGATTACCTGAGCCTTTTATCTTTTTATTTTTGCTACCGTTCTCGACAGTAAGGGGTAAGAATGAAAAGCATATAGAAGTCCCTTGGGCCACGCCTGGTTCAGAGCATCTACGGGAGCGACTCCTGAGCCCCCCCGACGCTGTCATGAAATGCGTCACCTGGGTTTTGTCTTGGGAGGCGAACAGGTCCATGACCGGATCCCTGAATTTCTCTGTAATGAGAAGAAAAACCTCCTGGATGAGAGCCCACTCGTGTGGGTTCACCTGGTTCCTGCTGAGCCAGTCTGCTTGTATGTTGTTCACTCCTCTTATGTGCAAAGCCTTTAAGGAAGACACCCATGTCTGAGCCCAATCGAAGAGTATCGCTGCCTCCCTCTGCAGAGCCGGAAACCTCGAACCCCTCTGGTGGTTCACATAGGCTTTTGCTGCTATGTTGTCCGTGTATATCAGGACATGAGCCCCGAGGAAGAGGTGTGCCCACTGTTGAAGAGCCAGGCGAATGGCCCTGAGCTCCAATAGGTTTATGGGCTTTCCTTGTTCCTCTGGGGACCAGGTCCCTTGAGTGCACTTCTCCTCCATGTGGGCCCCCCAGCCCATCAAACTGGCATCGGAGGTCATTATTCTTCTATTGGGCTCAGTCAGTGGCACCCCTTTTTGGAAAATGATTGGATTTAGCCACCAAGACATGAAGGATTTGATGTGCGTGGGCATCAGAACCCAAGGATTTCCTCCCCACGTAAGCTCTCTTTGGAAAGGATGCAGCAGCCTCTGCATGGGTCTTAGGTTGTAACGCGCCCATTGGACCTGAGGTGAACATGACACCATCAGCCCCAGTAGCCTTGCCAGAGACTTCAGTCTGAGTCGATGAGAAGCCTGGAGTAGGCAGATCATTGACCGAACCTTTTCCTGTCTCTGTTCCGGGACAAACACAGAGTCTAAGGAAGCATCTATGATTACTCCCAGGTGTTGCAGCCTACGAGTTGGTACAAGCTGACTCTTGGCTATGTTCATCACAAATCCGTGTGCCCCGAGGTAAGTCATCACCCTGTTTACATCCCTGGTGGCCTTCTCCTGTGATGGGGACCTGACCAGGATGTCGTCCAAGTAGGGGAACATGTGGATCCCCTCCCTGTGCATATTAGCTATCAGGGTGATAAGAACCTTGGTAAAGGTCCTTGGGGCTGAGGAGAAGCCAAGGGGAGGGTCCTGAACTGCCAGTGTAAGCCGTTGAATGTGAATCGGAGCCATCTCCCGTGCCCTGGGAGAATGGGGACATGTAAGTAGGCCTCCTTCAAGTCTATGGAGGTTAGCCAATCTCCCTTGGACAGGCTGTGGCAAATGGAAGAGATGATTCCATTTTGAATTTTTGGGCTTTTATCCACTTGTTCAGCAGTTTTAGATCTAACACCGCTCTCCATTGTCCCATCTTTTTTGGGACCAAAAATATTATGGAGTATAATCCCAGGCCTCTCCCCCCTGTCGGAACCTCCTCTATGGCTTTTATAGACAATATTCTGTCTATCTCCGCTGTCATTGCCCTTACTTTGAGAGGGTTCTTGGAGATGGGGGAGGGAATAAATCTGCTCCTTGGACGCCCCCGGAGTTCCAGAGCATACCCATGATCTACAATCTTCAAGACCCAAGCGTCTGAGATTGATCCTTCCCAAGTTTTGTAAAAATGGGACAGTCTTCCCCCTATGTCTTCCACCCCTTGCCAGTCATGCCTGCTTTGCTGACTGCGAAGGAGGATCTCGCAGTCTGCCTCTGTCAGATCTGCGTTGCCGCTGTCCTCGGAAACGAAAGGACTGCCTGGAATAATCCCTGTCAGCGGTTTGGTTGTGTTTTCAAAAAGAGCCGTAGCCCCCCCTGAACTTAAAAGTTGGGGCACGAAAAGGTTTCTTTTTTGCCGCAAATTGCTGCAAAGTCTTGGTCTTAGACTTGTCATTGGCCTCTGTTAGGACTTTTTTCATACAGGTTCAAAAAAGTTGAAGGCCCTTATAAGGGCCTTCCACCAATATAGTCTTTGCAGTAGAGTCCCCCTGCCAAGACCTCAACCAGACCCTCCTTCTAGCTACCACAGCTAAGGAAATTGCCCAGGCTGACCAAGAAAGAGAGTCTGTAGTGGTGTCAGCTAGGAGGGCCATAGCCAGCATAACCCTAGAGGAAAGGACCCTGGATCTTTCCTCTGAAATATTGGAAGACTGCATCTCCTGCAGCCATGCCAAATTTGCCCTAGCCAGATATGAAGACAGGATGTTTATGCGTAGGGAGTTTGCTGAAGCGTCTAGGCCCTTCCCGAGGGCACCCTCAATGGCCCTGTCTGAGGGGTCCTTTGGAAAACAATCCCCCTCAGTGGGAAACACCTTGCCAGGGAGGCTGCGGCTGCATCCACTTTGGGGTTCTTAAACAATGCTTCTTTTCTGCGAGAGAATGAATATAACGCCTCCTGGGTCTTATTCGTTCTGCAGGACTTGGCTGGCAACTTCCATTCCTCCAAGATCAGTTTCTCAAATGCACTATCTAGAGGGAGGCCAGCATCTCTGCCCGAAAGGGAGGGAATCCCCTCGCCTCCGTTTGTGCGGAATCTTACCTCCAGCCTGGAGGTGCCGTCCATAATCGATTCCCGCTCTCCCGACGCCGCTGGGGGGGGGGGGGGGGAAGAGAGAGTACAAGAACTTTGCCCTCGGCCTTCTCCCTTTTTTTTTTTTTTTTAATATAGGGGGCCGGCTGAACAGTCTCACTGTGGCTGCAGGAGGCTGATCTGGACGGGGGAGAGCCCGCTTTTGCAGATCCGCGGTTTGTCTCTCCCTGCTCCCACGCTACTGAGCGGGAGCCGGCTGGGCTGATCACGCCACGGCCAATGGCTGCTGCCAAGGCAGGGGAAGCCCTTCTGAGGCCCCGTCAATCCTTTAACTCTGCTTTCTTCTTTCTCTTGCAGAGTCCGTTCCTGATGATCCCGCCAGTCCGAGGCAGAAGAAAAAACTAGCGAGAGGAGGGTAGCGTGGGAGACGCATGCGCAGTGAAGTTTTTGGATTCTTCTGCCTCCTGCCGGTCAAGGTAGAGCTACCCAGCCGGAGGATTGTCTGCTGCAGGGGGAGAAAGGGCCAGTAACCTCTGCTGGGCTCTCCAGACCTGGCTGTTGCTACCAATTCCCTGCATTGCCTTAATGAGAACAGGAGCACATGAAGAAGGTTGCTCTGTGTTTCTGCGCATGAGTCTGCTTTTATTGTTAAGCAGACAGCAGCAGCAGGAGGGAAGGAGAAGCCTCCCCTGGGCTCTACTGCATCTGCAGGGCTGGTGGGGCACCAGGAAGATTACTCTAAGCACAGCTGCATAGTTCAGTCCAGGTGAGAGGCTGGAGGCAGGGGCTCAAGGACTTCCTGTGGTGGCCAATGGAGTCCCCCAGCCAATAACAGAACCAGGAGGGGGCTGGAGCCACGCCTTCCTCCTCCCACTCCTACAACTGAGCAGAGCAGAGCTGAGTGGAGCAAGAGGGCAGCTAGAAGCAAGGCTGGGTGAGTATCTGTTTGGGCTTCCCCTTCCTTTCTCCCCCCTCCTGTTTGGGCTCCCCTTCCTCGCTCTTCTAATCCCTCCTCCAACCCCTGCCTCCTGTCTGGGCTCCTTTCTCTCCCTTCTCCATCTCCCTTTTTGACTTCTTTTTCCCTCCCTTCTAACCCTGCTCCTTGGTGGGGACCTTGGTCTCCTCCCCTTCCCTTCTCCTGTGTGCCCTGGCCCCCTTCTCCTAGTGATGGGAGGGCTTCAGGGAATTAGCTCAGGAAAGGGAAAGTCCAGATCATGGATCTGTGCCATGGAGCTGTCCCCTATCCTTGTGTGAACGCACCCATCGCTGCCTGCTCCCTTAGTCAGAGTTTGTTCTTTCAGTGCAGCCTGTGGCTAGCTTTTATTTTGGTCTCTACATTTTCTGGATCTGTCCCCTGGATCCAGTTCCTACCCTGAAGCACTGAAAGGCTGAGCTCAGGGTATAGGAGCTGAGACAAGGACATGCACACAAGGGTAGGGGACAGATCCATGATCTAGACACTTCTCTAATTGTATGGAGCCCTTAAGCACCCCCACCGCTAACTTGTATGCAGACCTCAGAGCTTGTACTATTTTTCAGAGAGAACCCCAGGAGGGGAAAGATTCCCCACTGTCCTAGGGTGATAACTAGCATGGCAAGTCTGCCTGAAACCAGGATTTTAGGCTGATCATGCCTTCCATGTCCTGCAGTCATGCTCCATCAATCCTACAGTCCCAAAGAGACACTCTTTTAAAGCCATTCTGGCAACATGATTGGGAAATGCACCTTTGCAAAGAGACTCCAGGAGTTTAAAGCACCTCAAACAATTCCTTTCAGATCTTCTCAAGATCTGTATTGAAGACTTGCTCCCTGAGCCTGATGGCTATCTGTGCTCAGTAACCACCTGCTGTTTGGGGATTCAGTCATTGTGCCTTAAGTTGTCAGGAGATTGGGTCTTTGCTTTGTGGAGTCCCTCAATGTGCAACGCGCTCCTCCCAGATGCAGTTCCTCCCTCCTCACCTTTAAAAAGTGCCTCAAGACACTTTTATTCTCTTCCCTCCAAGTAGTCTAACACCTTTTGCTGAACTCAATTTTACTTAAATTGGTTGGTATATTTTGGGGGCGGGGGGGAATGCAGGCAGAACTGAAGTTCTTCCAAAGGATTTATCTGCTAACCTATTCTTTTTATTAATTATTATTATTATTACTGCTGCAGTGTGAAAACTTTAAAAAATAGTTGCTTTGCAGGCAGCTTTGTGTGGTTGTATAGTGTTTTGAAAGGGGAAAACTGCTGCTCTTTTATGTTGTGATGGCCCCGTTGAATTTTGTCCCCTCTCTCTGAGTGATCAAGCACTTGGAAAACTTGCTGAATTTTTGAATATTTAAATTGGCTGGAATCTTTTTGGGGCTCATTGGATTCAGTGGGAGAAAAATACAGGCAGAACTGATTTTTTTCCCAAAGGATTTATTTGCTAATTTGTTATATTCAATCTTTTTGATGCAGTGTGAAAACTCTTTAGGTGTGGTACCCCTGCTGATCTAATATTACTTGGAATCTCAGGATCTTAAAAAAAAATTTCCTTGTTCCTTGGTCTTGGAGCCTGCAGGAAGGACACTGAAAGTGCTAAATAAATGCTTGATAATAATTATTCTGGTCACAATAGAACAAATGAAATAATACCCACCAGAAAC
Organism: Sphenodon punctatus; assembly: GCA_003113815.1. Taxonomy (NCBI): domain Eukaryota; kingdom Metazoa; phylum Chordata; class Lepidosauria; order Sphenodontia; family Sphenodontidae; genus Sphenodon; species Sphenodon punctatus. Next base: position 1,196,967 of record QEPC01012560.1, on the reverse strand, counting down.
AATGGAGGCAATAATAATGGGATAAGCAAATGATAATGGGCTTTAATTGATTGCAAAGCAATACACTGGAGCTGCACTGGTGGGGGAAGAGTGTGAAATAATGAGGAAGGCACCAAAGAGAGCATGTGGAATGACAGGAATGCTCCCCTTGGTCTCCTTGTGACTTCTCCTAGATACTTATCATTTTACCAAGAACCTTGCCATTCTACCTGCTTGTCATGGCGTTCCTCCTATTGTTCCACCTAATCCCCTGCTATTGCACTCGAACCCCATAGCCCCGTCATTCCACCCAATCCCTCTTCATTCCACCCACTTCTGTGGCCTCTTCCTTATCATGCCACTCAGCTTGTCACTCCATCCACTCCCTGTAGTCTCATCCCCACTCCCTGGCTTCGTTTTTGTCATTTGCCCCTCCTCCCCCTATTATTCCCATACCCTATTGGAAGCAGCTCTTGTGTTACTTCACAGTCTATTGAAGCATATTGTTGTTCACATGTCTGTATTATCGGCCAACTGGCATTTGTGTTCCTTCCTGTGTTTCCAAAGGGCATTCCATGTCATTCGTTTTAGTATGTACACGGATTCTGGCCTCTAATTTCCTGTAGTTCCTAACATAGTCTGCCTCTGTTTGAATTCCTTCTGGCTTTGGGAACTGATCCACACTGGTACATCCAGCGCTTTATATTCAGCTTGTTGTAGAGTTGCTAATCAGCCCAGCCCTTGAAGGCAAACAGCCCCTGGGTTAAACCTTTAAGTGTCACTTTGAAATAGGGTTTGTAAAGAGAGGGAGATGTGAGGGGATAGTCTGTGTTCATATGGAAATAAGTGTGATGGAAGGAGAGCAGGGATGGGAGGAGTTTGTCTAGGGTGAGGGGTTAGAAATGTAGCACCGTCAGCAAGTGTTAACAAAGAAGAGGTTAACCCACTTTAGCCCACACTAACAATGTGGCAGGTCACCAACATCATGTAGTCTTTAGATCTGTATTTATGGTGCTTTTCCTGTTCATCATTATTCTGTAGTAATGTGTGACATTTCTGGAGGTCCTCTGCCCCTCCAGCCTAAAAGTCCATCAGTCACCACTCTTCTACACAACAAGAATGAACGTTGAAATTCATCATTTAATATGGAAACTTCACAATCTGAAGATGGGAGCTGCTTGTGAAAAATCCTTTAAATGTACTTTAACATTATCAGATCTCTCACACACAGAGCCAACTCCTGAGGTTCTTATTAAAAGCCACCACCCACTGAATTTGGCAAGAGTTTGGCCTCAATAGCTGTTTTGGGAGCTGATATACACACAAAGTATATCAAGTATCAATCTGGATCACAACCCCATCTGAAGATAGCATGACTCCACGTGGGATCCTAACCAGCAGATTGGGAACCTTTGTACTAGAGGATTAGAAATAGAGTGATCTTTTTAACAGAGTTGAGTTCCTTTTTGGGCTGCAGCAAAAAGAATGAAATCTGCCACAAACTGAGGGAAGCAGTAAACAAGCAAGCAAGACATGGGAGCAGTCTATAAATTAACCAAAGCTCTTGCTCCTACTGAGACAGAACTTTGAACTAACAGAGTAGGACTGCAATTAGTTAAACCTCCCAATCCTACAAGGTGTTGAATGGTCTTAATTTCCTGTTGAAGTCAGTGGGGTGACCTCAGGCCCTACACGTAATGCCACCTACCCATGATGCCAACATCTGTTATTGTTCTCCTTATGCAATCAGAAACGCATGGAATGAAATAAAAGGGAGGGGGAAAATCTGGATGCAAACGTTTGCATAGAATGTCCAGCAAGCAAACAATCCCAGCTCTCCCGAATGGACAATAGACAGATTGATTTGATTTTTTTTTTTTTTAAAGCCATGTTGCAGCCAAGCCAGCCATTGTTCCTTTGGATCTGTAACAGCATTTCAAACTGCAAGATTTATATATGTCCTGCTCCAAAAGCATTCTGCCTTTGGATGCTGCTCGGCTGAACAAAGTAGGGAGGGTGGGGAAAGGGAGCTGTTCAAATGATCTCACCCATAAGACTTTCCAGCAGGACCACATCTGGCACCATTAGCAAAGCCCTGATACCTTGGAGGAGCAATCAGAATCTACTTATACAGAATGGCTGCACGACACGGAGCCAGAATTCCACACTGCCACCAAGAGATACTGAGCGTTCAGACAAAAACCAATAGAGTGAACAGTGGAAGCAGGACCAAATCTTCATGTTCTTACACAGTGTTTATGCAGGCAAACCTTCCACAAAATTCAGTGGAAAAATTAGGCAGGGTAAAGATGGAGTAAGAAAAAGAAACAAGAAATTTAGGATATGGCCCACAGAGTACTTAGCCTCAGTGAAAATCAACAGACAAATCCTCAAGTCCTCACTCAAGCCCCGTTCTGACAAACAGATACTTCAGTGTCGTTTAGCCTTACTTAACTTCTGATTCATTCACATGCATAGAGCCCCTACCCAAAGTTATTCAGGAGTAGGCAGAAAACTATGTACTTCTGAAAAATCAGGAATACACTCTCCCCTTCACGTCCTACTTTGATCTAACTACAGCACAAACACTTGACTTCTAAGGCCGCTTTTATACGAGGCGCTGAAAAGTGTCTCCTGAGTCCCATGTTGAGAGAAAAGCCGCGCGGGGAGTGTTTACATGCTCCCCGCGCTTCCAGAAATGACATGCTCCCCATTGTCGGCAGTGCCTCGTTTAAAAGCGGCCTAAGTAAAACCATTGTTTGTCATGCCCATTGGGGGGAATTACAAAACAACTGCTTATGTTTGCAGCTGTAGTGTGAATGATACCAGAGAGTAGTAGTTACTTCAGTTTAATTAAATCAAAGCTGTTACTTCTGTTTAACACTGTTCACTTGAACGTGCTGTCAGTTCATACTCTAACCTTACACAGATGCGTTGCGAGAGTCTGCAGGAATATGAACTATTTAAGAAACTCAGGACTTGACCCATTCGTTTTGCTAAGGGTTTGGTCTGAGCAAGGGTCAATTAAAATCTGAGTAAGGGCCCCAGGATCTGAACAGCTCTGAAGTAGAAGAAAAGTTCTCAGTGGGTAGCACAAGGCACTGCAGTGTGCAATTAGTTATTCTAGTCTGTGCAGGTAGTCTTATGTTGCTCCTTGTAAAGAACACAACACAGGATGGGATGGAGTCATGGCAGGAGTAGTACAGGATCAGAGCTAGGAAGTTAGTTCAGGATCCAAGGATCTGGGAGTTGAGGGCATCAAGGCAGGGAACTGGCACACAGACCAGGGGAAGGATGGACAGGCAGGAAGCACATGATGAGCAGCAGACACAGACATGGTCAGAAGGGTGTGCTCATGGACAGTCATGGTGTGGGTTCTTTGGGCATCACATAGCACGTTTGCAGACTGTCACTGAGCTGACATCATAGCAGATGCAAAGCCACTTTCCTTCTACTTCAGAGCTGTTCAGATCCTGGGGCCCTTACTCCGATTTTAAGAGTCACTTAGTCTGGATCACACGGTAGAGTGTCACACAGTCTGGGTTCTACCCCAGTTCCACCTCCTTGCTGCATGACATCGGCCAACGGACTGAAGTACTTATTTAGGCAAAACTCTTACAGACGAACTTTCTAGCAACCCCTAGCTTCGGTCACCTAATTGGAGGACTTCCAGGGCCTGTGTCTTAGAAGTGATGAGCATCCATTATTCCCAATGACATCGGCAGTCTTTGTGGGTTTCAGTACTTCTAAATAGCCAAGCCCAAAGTGTCTCAGATTGGGTGTTTTACTGCTGAGCTATCCAAAGTTAATGGCCACTTCAACCATTCTGTTCCTTAACTGTAACCTGGAGAGAATGGTACTTATGGGACCTTAATCTCCAAGATCCTTGGATAGAGGATGCTACAGAATTGTTTTTGTTTATATCTATTATTTGCAATGAGACAAAACTATCAGATAAAGTATTTCCAGTTGTAACATCCCCTTCCCTGTGTAACCAACATTTAATGCTTAATGTAAGTCACAGTTATGGGCACATTAATCTAGTCACATGGTTCAAGTTGGCAGCATGAAACATAAACGGCCCACATCTTGCCAGACTTGGAGAACTCAAACAGCCAGGACAGGGGCAACCCCTGGGCGGCATTCAGTTTACAAGCAACAAACAGGAAAACAAAGGAGTTGCATTCCTGGCACTGCAGGAGAGCTCCATTCTCCCCTCTCTCTTTCGGGAAGGGCCCACTTTGTAAAGGCTCTAAGCTTCTCCCACCTTACATCATTTCCTGTGTAGATCTGTGTGCCCAGCCCCTTCTCCGTTATATGAGAGAGTTCATTCAGCCCCTTTACAGGCTCCTTATAGAGGTTAGTGGCTCTGCCACAGAACCAAAAAATAAAGAATGGGAGATAAATGAAAGCATGCAGAGCACTCACCTCTTCAGGCCTACTCAGTACGTGTCCCTCAGGGCCTGTGATTCCCAGTTCCAAGATCCTTTGCTGCTCCTAAGACAGAAAAATAAGGGAAAGAGCTTAGGCTAATTTTAATTCTAATTCCATCAAAGTTCATAATATATGGCAAATTTCATTCCATACCTAAGTCAAAGAGATGAAGACATGGTAGTTCAGATAATCTCTTTTACAGGACCAACGCTCACCAACAATAATTGGTCCAATAAAGGATATCATCTGAACTGCTTTGCTTCCATCTCTTACATAAGTGTCAGGGCTGGGTCTTGAACACCCAGCCCTGCAGAGCACTGCCTTAACATCTAGTGCTATTTCAGGCTAGTTTAACAGCCCACTATTCCTTCCTGTGTCTTCCTTCATGTCTCCACCCCCTGTGTTGCCACACCCTTCCCCAGCTGTGCCCTTTCCCCCCTAGCCCTGCCTCCCAGCTTCCTGATTGGCCACAAGGTGTATTTAAACCATAGGGTGGCCACAGGAAGCTGTGGGAGCAACTGCTCTTACCCCTTGTGTGTAAGGGCCTGTGTATCACCTTGTCCTCCTCCTGTCTGTGAGTCTTCCTTTCCTATGGTGTCAGTTGTTTGAGTGTCTGGTGAGTCTGACCTTCCCTGTTTTGCTCAGCGTTCCCCCCATTGCTCTGTTCCCTGTGATTCTGTATCTCCCTCCCTGGAGCTCCGTTTCCCCATTGTTCTGTGCTTCTTTGGAGCTCTGTTCCCTCATTGCCCTGTGCTTTCCCCATTGC
>QEPC01012560.1:1156786-1177234 GCA_003113815.1 Sphenodon punctatus | reverse complement strand
AGGGGGGAGGAATTGTATTCCATTGATTTCAATGGGGACACAGTGCCCCATTGAAATCAATGGAATAAAACCGGTACCGGATACCGGATTTAATCCGAGAATCCAGTTCTTTGAGATCGGAAAACCGGTAATTGCCCCGGGGTCCCATGCCTACTGTTTACAGTCATATTCCCCTGCCTCTGCACCAACTCTGCTGTGTTCCATACTCCCTTTTGTTCAGTAGTCACAAAAATAATCCCTCTGACTCAGTGCATCTGTTTATTTTGGAAATGTCCTTTCTTGCCACACATTATTAGTGTACAATTTAGCAAACTCCCACCTCAGAAGATCTGCTTCTCCAGTAAGACTAAAAGGTAAGCGAGTGGTCACTCTTGAGAAATAATTGTGGACATGGTCTATTTCAGGCACTCCTATACCACTTTTCCTTTGCTCCCTGAAGCCTCCTAGTCCAATAAGGACACATCTCTATCTAAGAATGTTTTTGTTCTTGTTCCGCCCCCAGAACATGCTGTGTTTGTACTGCAACAGTGGGCATTTTTACACACACATTAAAGTTCCAGATTTTTCAATCTTCTGGGCTTACAAGTCCACAAGTAAGTTCCGGATTCATTTTTCTCTCACACACTTCCCTGAGGCAGTTTCTGGATGTATTCTTCACACAAACACTGCCTGGAGGCAGCCTAAAGTAGCCACAGCTGTAGACGCGAGGGGCTGCCATGGAAACCAAGTGACCACAGCTGTCTGGAGCAGAGCAGTTTACCAGGAGAACTTTTTACACACAAAATTCTGGCAGAAGTTCTACATAGAAGTTCAAAGATCCAGATGTTTAAGATCTGGGTGAATGATTTAGACACACAAAGTTCAGGATGTAACAGCAAACATCCAGGAGAAATGTGTGTGTAAAAACACCCAGTATAGCAAACTTCCTAGATCTGCATTTCAGCCTCCTATACCTGCCGTCTTGCTCCATGATTCTTAAACATGTTAATATGAGTGCTGTCGGTACTACCTCAACAAATCCTTGTAGAGAAGTACTGCTTAAATATTACCCAACCACAGCACACCCTCAATCTTACAGACTAGGAACATCACCAAGGCAGTAACAACAAGGTTAGCCCTGCCTCCCTAATGTTTCTACTCCCAGTATTTAACCAAGTCTGACCCAGATTATTATAATCTGAATAAAAATTACCAGTAGCCTCTGCTGTCCACATTCTTCCCATTCTCCCCCAACACAAATGAAAGCTCATAGGGAAAGCAGGGATTCTTGCCCCAGTCTCCCTATTCTCCTTAGTTTCAGTGTTGCCGCCAACCTGCAGAGGAAGATGATTAGGGCTAAAAGACCAAGGCAAAATGTGGGTGCATGGAGCCTAAGTTGTAAGTAAGCACAACATGCAAGGCTGTACAATGTCCTTACTATTTACGTGGCACACAAGATAGGAGCCTTAACTTACAGCTTTTTGGAGCATAGTTGAATTTGCAAGAGCCTTAACTCCTCTCTTAAAACCAAAGATTTTTTTATCTAATAATGACCCTGTTTTTTGAAAGGGGAATGCACCCTGCTCCCACAGTACCAACCTGAGTTTGGCAATTAACCAGCGAGTTTCCCTTTCAGCCCAAGGTGTACAAAAAAAAAAAAAAAGATTTATTCTAAGTCACCTACAGAAATTTCTCACACCTTAACTCTGTCCTTTACATTTATAGAAATTCTATAAACTTTATACAATGAAATTTTGAACAAAAGCACAGAGTTATGATGTTGTGGAAAATTTTCATAGATGACGTGATAAATAAATGACCTCTAAAGAAATAATGTTGTAATTTAGTTAGTAGAAAATAGTAAAAAGAGTAAGCATGTATGGTAAATATGGTATGGTAATAAATTAAGTACATATTTATTTTTTATTTTATTTATTTTATGTAAAATTTGTATCCCGCCCCTCCTGCCCACAGGGCAGCCCGGGGCGGCGAACAGCAAAAATCAACAAAACAATAAAAAATTAAAAAACAATTTAAAAATCCAATATGTGGAGAAAGAAAAACCCTCCTCCCCCACCCCTCCCCCTCGCCAAAAGCCTGACAGAACAGCCAGGTCTTACATACATGCCAAAACAGCAGAAGAGCGAGAGCCAACCGAGCCTTCTCCGGGAGCGAATTCCACAGCACATACGGTGTCTTACTGTTGATGTTACGTTACGCAACATAGATAACAAACGTAAATCATTTCCATGGTTTCTGGTGTTTAAGTTTTATTACACTGTATGTTGTTACACCTGTTCTGTAATGTAAATGTGATTTATTTTCATGCTTTTGGGCATTTACGTTTTGGTAAACTGTATTTTGTTAAAAAAAAATTGAAAACTAAGTTTTGTTTAGAAATCATCCTGCCTTTAATGTTTTTGAAACCATTAGGGTTTTTGTTTTAGGAAATTTCCTAGCTTTTCGGGGGGTTCCCTGGTGGGCAGGGTTGGGTGACCTATACCCTAGTTCCCCTGGCAGAGAACGCCCCAGGGCCAAACTGCGCACAGGCAAAGCTGCTTTGCACAGTGGTGCTAGCAGGGGGGACAGGTATGGATCTTTCCTTCTCTCTACTTGGCGAGCAGCGCCATACAAAGGAGAGCCACATGCATAAAGAGAGGGGTCCCCCACACACATACACACACTCCCAGGAATCACCATGCCTCTGCCACCACCACCACCACCAGTCAGTCGTTCTCCTCTTCTGCCGGCCCACTGCCGCTGCCACTCTGCTCATTCGCCTGCTGCTGCTGCCAATGCCGTTGTGATGTGGCTGTGTAAAGGCCCTGCACCACTGCCATGTTCCCTGTGAGGAATCCGGTAATGCGGGGTAGGCTCCAGCCTGGGGCACACCAACACCACCAGCAGGCGAGTGGTTGAGTGAGTGGGCAGGGGGGCGGCAATAGTTCCTGCTGATGTGGTGAATGGAGAAAGAAGCAGAAGAGAAGGTATATCATTTAAGTTGCACAATTTCACACAGCTACTGCACATATGCAAATAACTGAACATTTGCAAATAACTGAACATTAATAACTCTCTTTAGAGTTGTCTGATCATCATCAGCCCACAATAGTACTTGTTTGACATCTCAGGATACATGCCTGATCATTTTGGGAGTTCATCTCACAAAGGCTCAGAGGATATCAACTTCAACTAAAGTCAGGATGCTCCAAAATTGACCACTAGCAATTAACTTTTAAAACGTTATAACATTTGATCTGCATAATGGACCTTCTTCAAATTTTGCATATATGACCCTCCCACCAAATGCAACACACAATTAAATTTTCAAAAAGAAAGCTCAAGTTGTTTACAAAAAAAGGGGCTTCTGTACTTTGCCGTTTATAATGGAAAGTGGTCCTGCCTTTAACTTGAATTAATTAAGCACTCCAAGGCTGTGAACCCGATTGGTCAGAGGGGCTGGACCTCCATCAATAACAGGATTCCTAATATTCTCCAGGTCACAAGGTCGGTCAATCAGTACCACCTTGGTCTTTTCTGGATTCAGCTTCGGTCGGTTCATCCTCATCCAGTCCCTGACAACAGCCAGGATTTGGGCAAGCACTGAGACTACAGGGCCTGGGTCGAATAAAAGAGGGAGGTAGATCTGGGTGTCATCAGCATTCTGATGGCATGTGAACACAAATTTGTGAATTACCTTACCCAGTGGTCTCATATATACATTGAACAAGAGCGAAGACAGAATACAATGCTTCAGGACCTCGCAGGGGAGGTCCCGAGAGGACAATGAGCAATTGCCCATCACCACTCTCTGAAACCTCTCCAATAGGAAGGTGCAGAACTGCTAAGGAGTGGTCCTGCGCACCCCTGCCAGATTAAACAGTCGTGTCAACAACACCTCATGCTCAACCATATCAAGGGCCGCCGGAAGATCTAACAAGATCACCAGGGTGGAATTCCCCATGTCAATCTCTTTATGGTCTGTTATGGGGGCTAGGGCGGCCAAGCCTTTGGCCTCACAGAGTGCTCATTCGGCTAACGTGGCGAGACCTAACACCAGTTTATCCTATTCTGGGGGTGCACAAGAGGATCTGAGTTCAGCCCCACCTGGGTTGGTGATGGGTGGCCTTGGGGAGGCTGACTCTGTATCTCTTTTGTGTGGGTCAGCAGCTGCAGGACACAGTGCTCAGGCAGAGGGGGGTCGAATTTTGTCGGGGGTCTTTTCTTTCAAAGACAGAAGGAAAGCTAAGGAGCAGAGGAAGTTGTCCTAGCTATGGGGGTAGAGCTGGGAACATCCAGAGGAAGGAGTCAGTGGGAGACCTTTTTATGAGTAGTGTTGGAGCATGGGATAAGTGGACAGTTTTGTCTTGGAACCTTGCAGGTTGGCTATCGCGCTGCCTTGAGGAGGATATTTTGTCTTTTTTGAAGAGCTTTGACATCCTGCTCCTCCAAGAGACTTGGATAATGGGGGACTCTGATGTTATAACTCTGCCGGGCTTTGATAGCTGTTGTGGTTTGGCCACACGATCCATCAAGGGAGGAAGGCCCAGTGGGGGCCTGGCGGTGCTGGTAACGCAGGGCAGGGGGCTCAAAGTAAGGGTCCTGGCAAGGTATAAATCAAACTTTATGTTCTTACATATTCTGTACCTTAGTGGGACAGAATTGCTCTTGGGGAATGTGTATGTCCCTCCTGTGAGATCTTTATATTATCCCGAAGAGATTTGGTTAGTTACGTATAATTTATTTATTAGGGCAATGAGTGACTATCCAGAGGCGTTGTTACTCATTGCAGGGGACTTTAACACTAGGTTGGGGAACCCGGCCGATGGATCCCTAGGGGCTCCACTAGAAGAATCTTCATGCTCTTCCCCCCCTCCCTCCTCGAAGATCATTAGACTCAGTAGTGGGGATAGGAAGCAAGGCCATGGAGAATTTTATTCAAAGGTTGGATATTGTCATTGTCAACGGTCGAGTGAGAGGCGATTGGCAGGGCAATTATACCTTCCATTCCTATAATGGGTCTAGCCTTATTGATTATTTCCTGGTGGCCCACTCGGGGTTTAGTTGTATTTTGGGGCTCCAGGTTTTGCTTAGACCAGATACTTATCATCTCCCAGTTCTGCTGGATCTGGTTTTGCCAGAGGGTAAGTTGGGGGATTCCCCCCAACATCTGGGGAGCCCAATGCAGGGCCCGATGGGGAGATTTTCAATCAGGCCAAAGGGCTTGGAAGCCCTTGTTGAGGCTTTTCGGGGATTTACCGCCAATCCAGAGGTTGCCCTTTTGCAAGTGGTCCAAGGCCTACAGGCCATAGAGGTTGTGGGGAGATATAATACATTGGTCAGTTCGCTGGTTCCACATCGGACAGTGAAGGTCAATATTAATGAGAGGAGAGACAGGCATGGGTTAGTGAAATCTTGGTTCGATTCAGAATGTAGGGAGGTTAGGGCTGTGCTTTGGCAGTTAATGAAAAGGTTAAGAACTACAGCTTCACCAGAGGCTTGGATTAAATTACAGACCCACCGTAAATATTATAGGTCTCTATTAAGGAACAAAAAATTGTCATTTCAAAAGTCATGGGCAGAGCTGCCGGAGGCTACGGATAAAAAGGATAGCTCTAAGTTCTGGAGGTTGATTCGTTCACTCCAGTGGAAAGGTACTTCGCCAAAGCTACATGTTATCCATCCTAAGGAATGGGAGCTTTTTTACTCTCGTTTATTTTCCAGTCCCTCTCCAATTTCTACATCTGTACAACTAAATCTAAGCACTGGGTGCGAAAGCTGGCCCCCAGTATCAGAAGAGGAAGTCATGTCCCTCATTGCCTCGCTTAAAGTGGGCAAAGCCCCGGACCCGGACTATATCCCAGTGGACTTGATTAAAGCATACCCAGATTGGTGGGCCAAGTTTTTGGCCCCGCTCTTTACGGCCATAAACGACTCAGGGGAGATCCCATCCACCTGGCTTAGAAGTATTTTGGTCCCTATATTTAAAAGGGGGGATCTGTCAATGATGTACAATTATCGTCCAATTAGCCTTTTGAGTGCTATCGGGAAGATTTACTCCAAATATTTGTTAAATAGGCTGAAATCTTGGATCGCTGAGTCGGGGGCGATTGAGCCCGAACAAATAGGCTTCTGCGAGGGTAGGGCCACCTCAGACCATATCCTTTTGCTCTCAGCTTTGATTAAGAGGCAGGTGAAGCGAAAGGGGAGACTCTGCTTATGTTTTGTGGACCTAGAGAAGGCCTTCGACTCAGTGAACAGAGCACGTCTCTGGGCTGGGTTGAGGGCCTCCTCAACTGACCCTAGGCTTCTTAGTTTGATGATAAGGATGCACTCAGGGAATACTATGCAGGTGAGGTTTGGGACCCAGAGATCTCTTTCCAAGGTGATCCCGGTGGAACGTGGGGTCTGCCAAGGTTGTCTCCTCGCGCCGGCCCTGTTTAATTTATTTCTAAATGGGGTAGTCCCTTATATGAAGGAGGTGGATGCCCATGCTTCATTATTGGGGCAAAGACGGTTGCCGGTTCTATTATACACCAACGATACGGTCTTGTTATCTCAAACAAGGGTCAGGCTTAGGAGATTGCATCAACGGTTTGGGGAGTTTTGTCACTCGGAATCACTCAGGATCAATTATGCTAAAACTAAGGTCCTAATAGTGGGAGCAAGGAAAATGCGGATAGTGTATGCTTGGGACATCAAGGGGAAGGCTATAGATCAGGTCCACTCTTTTAAATATCTGGGGGTCCTTTTCTCTTCATCACCCTCCTGGAAGGTTCAAGTGGACATGGTGGAAGTGCAGGCAAAAAAAGTGGCTGCGGTAATTTTGAAATTTTTCTTTGGCCAAGGGGGCAAATTGCTGGAACCGGCATTGAAGTTATTTAAGGCCAAGGTAATATCCCAAGCGTTATATGCTGCTCCTATTTGGGCTTTGGAATGTTTGGAGAAGATGGAGACAATCCAAAATGGGTTTTTGGCATCTTTGTTGGGCCTTCCAGGCGGCTCCCCTCAGGTGCTGTTACGAGCGGAAGTGGGGGTTTTGCCAGTTCGTTCATTGATCTGTAAGCTTATGGTAAACTTCTGGGCCAAATTGATGGTGATGTCTGAAAAAGAGAACTCTCTGCTGGCCCGGAAAGTTGGCCTACTAGACCCATGGTTCGCTGTGGTCGATCTTGAAGTACATAAATTAGGATTCTCTCGTGCGGTCCTCTACTCTGTGGGTCTTGCCCGGTTTAAGAAAATAGTCCAGGAAAGAGTGGGGGACCAGACATTTCAAATGGAAAAGGCGCTATTAGAGCGACAGAGAGTAGCCCCCGAATATATCCCCCCCCCCAAGTCTGTTTTGCCGGGGTCTGGGTATTTATTTGCCTGGATGAATGTCGCTAGCCGCGTAGCTTTCACCAGGCTCCGCTGTAATTCTTTCCCTTCTTCCTTCCTGGATGGGCGCTTCAAAGGGATTCCAAGGGAAATGAGATTTTGTATGCACTGTGATGGAGGGACTCCAGATTCGGTGGCCCATATTTTATTGAAGTGCCCATTCTTTGAAGGGCTAAGGTCCAGATGCCTGGGGCCCCTCAGGTCAGGGCCTGATAATATGCCAAGTGGCTGAATTTGCCCGGAGGGCATTAATCTTGAGCCAGAACCTACCTGAGAGATTGGAGCTTGGTGCGAGTAGGGGATCTTGGGATAATTGATGCCTATATGTATAAGAAGGTTTAAGTCAGGTACAGTGCCCAGGCGTGTGTGCCACACTGAGGTACGCTGATGCGCGGGGCTTATCTGTAGCCTGCTGGGAAGTTTTGCCTTGGTACATTTTGGCTTAGTTCAGATTTACTCTGTTTATTGTATTTTATTGTTCATTTTCATTATGTAGCTTGTATTATTCTTGGTTGCCAGCCAACTATTATGTTGCCCACTGGGAATCTTTGCTTTGGTATGTCTCAGTCTAGTTTTGATGGACCCTGATTATTGCATTTTATTGCCTAGTGTTATTATGTATTTTGTACTATTTGTGGTGATCAGCCAACTATTGTGTTACGGTGTGAGATTTGGCAATGACTTTGGTCACGCCTAATCAATAAATAAATAAAAAATGTTACCCATGTCAATCTCCAGGTGCAGATCATCAACCACAGCGACAAGTGCAGTCTCCATGCCATACCCAGAACTAAAGCCCGACTGAAACGGGTCCATCCTGAAATCCAATGATATCGAGATGAGCCTGGCGTTTGTCAGGCAACCACCCATTCAATAACCTTACCCAAAAAGGGAAGGTGAAAGGTTGAAAGCTGGCCAGCGAGTCAGCATCCAAAGATGGCTTCTTAAGCAGGGGCCCGACAACCGCAGTTTTAAGGATGTCCAACATCCTACCCTCCCAAAGGGAAGTGCTGACAACCCCAGCCAGAAATTGCACCAACGTCTCCCAGCTGACTTTCATCAGCCAGGACGGAAAAGGATCTAATTCACAACTGGTTGCCTGCACTAACCCAAACACCTCCCCCACATCGGAGTGCTATCGATTGAAACTGATCCAAAGAAATAGAACAAGACCAAGCTTCCATAACCCCAAACTCTAATTCTGCAGATAAAATGGCAGCACCCAAATCATGGTGAATACAAGTGATTTTGTCTTCAACTTAGTTAATGAAAAAATGTAACAGCAGGAATTAAGTGACTGTGTATTTCTGGGTAGAGGCAGACTGGATTAAACAGGCCCTTCGCCACCCAGAACAGCTCTGCCGGATGAAACTTTACAGATGCTATAACAGCAGAGAAGAAAGCTTTCTTCACCACCATCACAGCCACGGCATAATCCTTTTAAAATGATCTATGCTGCAATCAGACGGCATATATATTATTCCGCCAAAACCCCCATCATTCCTGCCGCTACTGGTTGCCTCTTCCACCCAGCTTCCCGTCATTTCAGCTGTTACCAGTGATTTCATATCGTCATTCCACCCAGCCCTCTCCCCATCATTCCAGTCATTCCTTCTGGCCTCTTGTATGTCATTCCACCCAGCCTCCCATCATTCTAGCCACTCCTGGAGACCTCCTACCCATCATTCTACCCTGCCCGTCCCCCCAATTTCAGTCACTCCCGGAGGTCTCCTACTCATTATGCTACATGGCCCCTTGTCACTCAAGCCATTCCCAGTGTCCTGCTACCTGTCATTCCACACAGCCCCGTGTCATTCCAGCTACTCTTGGTGGTCTCATACCCATCGTTCAACCCAGCCCCTCCCCTCCCATAATTCTAGATGCTTTAAATGGCCTCCTACCTGTCATCTCACCCAGCTTCCCTCCCCAGCTTTCCATTTCCTCCAGATGGCTAACCTTATTTGGAATTTCAGATCCTCCATTACTTCCAATTGGTATTCCTGTAGTCTTTATTGTTCCCAGGCAGCATTCCTTGTGCCTCTCCAGTACACTTGCTGGGGAGTTTGCTTGGCAACTGGAGCAGCAGCTAGCCAGTGAGTTTCCCATTTAGCTGCAGCTCAGTCCCGTCCATAGCCTGCAATAATGCCCCCTTGCCATCCATACAACAATTAGGTGCAATAACTCTCTTGGCGTCCATACAAGATTAGGGTGCAATAAATGCATGCAATAAAATGCTGTACAAGTGCCTGGAATAAATGCTCCTCAGGTCCATGTAACAGTAGCCTTCAGGAAAGCTTCTCTCACCTCATGTTCAATAGAAGTTAGTGAAACAGACAGTAACGCTGCTTTTCTCACTCTCCCCACTTGCCAAAATGGGCAGTTCAAAACATCAGAGCTTCAAAACTAGATAACAGATTTTCAAAAATTAAAATCATAAAATCCATTCAGGACACAATTTTTGAGCATTGCTAGATTTCTTAATACTTCTCCCAGAACCAAGTTTCCATGAGCAAATTTATTTATTTTTCTAAAATCACATAGGGGGTGAAAATGTCATTCCACCTTCCAAAATTCAAACATCTAACTTTGTTTTTCATCCAATTTTCCTGAAATTTGGATCGATTCTATCCCTCACCAAAGCAATCCTATCTACCAAATTTCACAGCAATAGGAGAAATCATTTATAATGAATAGAACTTTTGTGATTTTAAACACCGTGATACAGCTGTGTTAACTATAAAGCCGCTCCCATGGCTCTATAATCATAGCATTTTGAGGGATGGAGGAATACATCACAGTCAGTTTTGGGTAAACACCGGAGTTCTGTGGAACACATGCTCCAAAAAGGATTGAAGTGGAAGCAATAAGTGAACCAATCAATATGAACCCAATAAAAAGCTCAGACATGTGATCCTGTTCTTCCTAGACATCCATCACTGCAATGGTTTTCCTCTCACCTTAGCATGTGAGATACATTTATCAAGCAAAAAAAAGAAAGATAGTGTGAATACCACTCCACAAGTCCCCAAGAATGCATGGATCATCTGTCCTGGCTTAGGATCAATTACTGATGCATCTAATGTTATTCACCAACCTAAAGCAACAGTATTTCTTGTGCTGCAACCAATGCACTCGCATTCAGGCCACTGGAAGTTAGGTTTTTCTTGTTTACTTGTACTTTGACACTGATTGTTCATTCACTTGGAAATCCACTTACCTGGAGAAGATTCTTTCTGCTTTCAGATGGCATGTAAACAATGACAAAGACCATGGGCCAAATTTGGCCCATGACTTTTAAAAAAAAAAATTTGGCCCATGGATCAAGTCCCTATCTTCAATTACAGCAAGTGAATTCCTCAGGGGAAGAGAGAGGAGAGGAGAGGAGAGGACATGAACTCATGGATGGGAGATGGATCAATGGCAGAGACCAATGGCCTCCCCCATCCTGAGCACACTCTAAAAACTGCTGCCCCCAAATCCTATCTAGTCTTCAGAACGTAGGTTGCTTGCCCACATTAAGAAAGGGGTGAGGACTAACCTGAGATTAACTCATGTTAGTCCGGTCATGGGAAACCCCCGATCGTAAGTACGGGTGTTTTAGCATTATTTTCACCTTTCCCCCATTAAATTCAATAATGCGAGACAGGGCTGGATTTTGAGCCCTGTCTCGTGTTATTGAATTTAAACGGGGGAAGAAAGCTAAAACCCCTGTGTTTACGATCAGGGTTTCATGTGACCAGACTCGCGTTAGTTCCCGCCCCTTTCTTAACATGGGCAAGCAGTTTTATACTAATGGCCTACAGGGGGAAAAGGCTCTCCAGCCCTTCGACAGATGATCTCTCCTAATAGCATCAGCCAGTAGACTTCAATAATCAAACCAACATATATCTTTGTGGAGTGCATGCCCACCAATTTCAGAATGCATTCTTCAGTAAGGTCTGCTACTAGTTATAAGATCCACTTCATATCCTGCGATTCACTGATCTATTTGACACATCAAAACTGGGAACATTCAAGATTTCAAATGAGTCCAGGTAGCCTGGACAATAGCGTAATCCAAAAGTGCGTTCCAAAAAAGAAATGCGAGGAGACAAAACAGTCCAGAAGATCAAAGAGCTATGCAAGGGGGAAAAGAAAAAACACAGATTATCACACGACTTCAGGGGTCATAAACTGAACACCGGGGGTCTTGGCTGAATTTACGTCAGCCCATGAAAAAGATAAACAAAGCCTACTCACAGTTATCTGCATAGAAATCAGAGCGGTTTATTTTTTACATTATTAGGAAGTATCTGGTTTGCAATTAGCCCGGTGCTTAGTTCCAAGTTGAGGTTAAGAAAAGCCAAAATAAGAGACTGAGTCCTTGGGCACTTTTAGGCTGCTTTTAGACGAGCGTGTTGCTGTCGCGCGATGTTTCAAAATCCTGCAATGCGGGATTACACATGACAGCGGTCAGGGATCATGCGCATGGGAGGTGGTAGCGCATGATTTGCCGACCGCGAATTAAATATCTCGCTATCGGGGTATTTAATTCGCGGTCGGCAAATCATGCGCTACCGCCTCCCATGTGCATGATCCCCGACTGCTGTCACGTGTAATCCTGCATCGCAGGATTTTGAAACATCATGCGAGCGGGTCGCACGATGGCGACCCGCTCATTTAAAAGCAGCCTCTGTCGAACCTCATATTTGATCTTATCTCCCCTCCAGCCCAGTCAAGTGATCCAAGGTGCACATGACGAGCCACTAACAAACTATTATCAATCCCTAAGCTGACTCATTTAGCTGCAGCCATTGAATATGCAATCATGTCCTCAAACTGCCAGAGATGAGTGAATGTTCCAGAAAGTAAAGAGGATTACATAAAGCAACTTTCACTAGTGCATGAATTCAAAGCTTGGCTGTTGCCTCCATTTTTGCAAAGAAGGCTACATGAGTAACTAAAATCCTGATGCATGTACACTTCATTAGGGTCGTATCTCTATTGCAAGAGAGCCAGAGCAGTCCAGCAGATAGCAGGGTGGAATCTTGAGTTCAAATCCTGGTCTCGCTGGGAAAGCCCTAAGCAAGTGACCTCTCTCAGTTTCAGCTCCCCAACTGTAAAATGGAGTTCTGGTTACAGATCTAGAGTTCTCTCTACTGAGCTATCCATTAAGCCACACTGCTTTCTATGCTCCTGATAAAGCTGCATCTGCCAGGGATCACATCAAGTGGCTCAGCAGGAAGGGATGCAATACAGCACCTTTACCCTCAGTGACACAGTTCTGCAGACAGCTCCTCAACAATATGATTTTTAATGGCAGCTTAGTAACCTTGCTTGATGCTTGTTAGCCAGTTTAAGTCTATCACAAAAACCGCTCCTCGGTAACCCTGGCAGATGCACAAGCAAGGAGACTGCTGGTGTTTTTCAGGAGTGTGTGAATTTGATTTTCTGCAATGGAAGCAGGGTTAGGCTTGTTATGAGCCTTGGAATGAGGATCTCTGGTGCCCCAACCTCCTTGGAACGTAGTAGTGCAGGACTCTCTAGCTGTTTTGGGACCTGGAAAAAGACAAGGGGAGGGAATGGTTGAATGGGGAAGAACCAGTTTAGGCAGGCCAAGGGTGAAACTGGCCAGAGAATCTGGAAGCTGAGAGGTCCTGGGGGAAAGACTGCAGTTGAAAAGCCTTTTAAGTACCCCTGGAATGCTTGACATCCGGGGTCCAGCTGTGCCTACTGTTAGCCGTTTCCCAGTCACTCCTCCTCTGCCTATAAATAAGCAGGTTTCTAGATGCACCATAAGCCTGCATTCTCCATCCCTCTCCTGAAAAGGACACACTAATCCAAGCGCCATTCTGAATGTCCCAACCTATAACTAGGCTTCCTTGTTTAGAGATGATCCGTTTAGGTAGGGATGAGGGGCATGGACTGGATCAAATGGAGGAAGATTGCACTGATCCTGCCCAGGTTGCACTTTAGCTTGAGGACACTGGCCTGAGTTCCACTGCACCAAAACTGGCTCAGTAACAAAAAGGTTTTGAATACCTAATGTGAGGCTTACTCAAGGACTCTTGGGAGGACATGCGCGCCAAGTATTAGTACTAAGATAATGGCACATGGCTGGTCACTGGGAAACCTTTCCATCTGGACATCAGAGAGTTAACACAGCATCAAATGCCAATCCCAGCACAGGAGGAATTATCGGGGTCTAGAATCAGAACTTTATCGCCATCTTATTTCATGTGCTGCCCAAAGATGAGTAATGGTTGGAGTGGTGGGAAGGGGGAAGATTGCTTTAGCTGATCTGTAACAAAGGCAAACCACAGCTGGTTATAATAAGGATTTTAAAAAAAGAGGAGGAGGTGGTGGCACGTTTGTGAGAAAGCCAACTCGAGTTTGGGAGGGGAGGGGGAGAATTAGGAATATTGTGAGTGGTAGCAATATCACTCATGTATGCCCCAGCAGTTTTCTTTAGCTCTTTGACAGCCTACGGATATGCAAACTCAGGCTCACACCATTTATTAATTCTGATCCAAGAGCTGCTGTCTGGCAATGATGATAACAACAACAACACAGCCTTCTTTACAAAGCAGCTCGGGGTGCTTTGCACATCAAATGGTTCCAAGATGCTGCATCAAGACTCCCGCACATTGAAGATGTGACATTAGCACGCAGATCATGGTGTCTGGCCTATTATAATCTGGACACATTTATATTAGATTGAAAATCAATGCCAGAAAAGAAATGCACAAGAGAGCCAGTGTAGCCTTGTGGATAAGG
The DNA here is from genome assembly GCA_003113815.1 of Sphenodon punctatus. Taxonomy (NCBI): domain Eukaryota; kingdom Metazoa; phylum Chordata; class Lepidosauria; order Sphenodontia; family Sphenodontidae; genus Sphenodon; species Sphenodon punctatus. The sequence goes on along the minus strand of QEPC01012560.1, from coordinate 1,163,122 downwards.
TGTTGGACTTGGAAGACCCGGATTCAGTCTTGTCTTAGCCATGAACTCAGTGGGTGACTTTGGACAAGTCACTCTCAACCTCCATTTCCCATCTGTTAAGTGGGAATAATAAGGATTTACATCATAGGATTACTGTGGGGATGAAGCAGATAAGAACTGTAAAGCACTACGAACACTGCAAGTGCTATAGTAATGATAAAACAACCACCTGTTATCACACACTGGGCATTTTTAGGCACACCACATTTTTTCCTGGACTTCAAAGGCTGGGTTCAGCAAACTCACGCAGTCCCAGGGAGGATTTAGACACTCAGCTACCACCACCAGAAGTCGCCCGGGCACCACTGTAAACAGCGGCGCTGGGCAGCTCCCACATCTCTTAAGACCCAGACTTGTAAAACCCCGATAGCAGAGAGCTTACAAGTCTGGGTCTCAATGTTAAGATTTAGGGAATTAGCTCTCTTTGGATCGGGGGACCCACACACCCTGGTTTGCACATATGAGAGATTCACATAGAAGGGATCTTAAATCATAGTTATAGATTTATTTAGTTGTTCACACATGTATAAAACCCAGTCTGTAATGATCCAGCAGCAGTTACCTAGCTGGACCTATAAAATATCCCACACCCAAAGTCAGTCTTACATGTCTTACATGTCTTGAAAGCTCAAAACGGTGGATGTCATCTGTCAGGAGCAGGAGATAGGTGATGGCCTGGTCTGATCAAGTTGTAGGACCCCCTATGGAGGGGTCCCAATGTGCTTGCTGGTATTCATCTTACAGAGTCTGGCTGTCATCTCCCTTTCCCATCCGTCTGGAGCCTGGGTGCTAATGGTCACATTCCCAGTTTGTTTGTTAGTCAGGGTGGGCACTTGATAACAGGACAACTTTTTCCCTCCCTTCAGGCAGGGAGCAGATACGCCTTTATCATCTGTTCTGGTGCAAAAAGGGTGATGGCCGCTTGAATAGCTTCTGCTTGTCAGTTGGCAACTCCCTGAGCAGAAACATCTCCTCCTTCCCCTCCAGGCGTGAAGGAGATATTCTTCAGGGGTGTTCAAGCACCCTCTCATCAAGCCCCTTTGTTTTAGTCTTTGTCAGTGCTTTGTTCCAGGCTGGGTGCGGTTGGTCAGCAATATGATGTAAATCACTGGTCTTGCAAGACATGATGATGTGGTTGGGAGTTTGTGAAAGTCATGTGAGATTATTTCCCACACAGCCTACCTGGCTATTTCTAGAGATCCTGCCTACTGGATCAGTACAGATAATTCAGAGCTTTGGTACAATAGTTACATGCATTTTCAAATATGGTCATTGGTTCCAGCATATTAATTATCATAGTATACTACATACAATCAAATCTCAACATCAAGACATGCAGGAGTTGCCCAGTGCCACTGTTTACAATGGTGCCTGGGCAACTTGCGGTGGTGGGGTGTGTGTTTGAGAATCTAAATCCCGCCCTGCATGTTAAGTTTGCCAAAACCGGTCTTTAAAGTCTGGGGGGGAATGTGGTGCATCTAAAAACAGCCACTATGACTGGTCATTATAACCAGCCATCAGCAACCAATGGGCATGGACCTGGCTGTTTGATAAGATGCTTTTTCCTCCAGAAAAGACCTGAATCAAAATCCTCTACCTTTGATGAAGATAGAATGCTAGTCCTGGAAAGAATACAGAACAGCGTACACTGTTCTGATTACTGGAAAGATACTGCAGGGATCAGAAGGGTCTAAGTAGGAGTAAGTCAAACATAGAACCTTGGATAAAACCTTTTAAAAATGGAGAAAGTTTGCTTCAAGATTAGGTCCAGAACCAAAAGGAGCCTTCTTCCCAGTCGGCACAGCTGAGATCTCAGTACTTCAGCTGAAGGGGAGTTTACATAAAGTGAAAACCACAATTTGGGAAACCCATTCTCCTCCCCTGCCACCCAGATTTGCATAAATTAACAAATTAATATAAATTGTACATATTTTAAAATAGCCTATTGCCTGACTTTGAGGCTGGGCAAGGAAAACTTTAAAGCTGCAAACAAGAAGTGAATTCAGTCTACAGCATAAAGCTAACTGGTCCTGCATAACCCACCTGTCTGCCCACAGATCCCACAAGTAGAACACAGTAACCTAACCTGAGCAACACAAGGAGACTTGATCCTGGCAGCTGGTGGCAGTCGCTTACCCATATATACAACCCTCACCAGCAATCTTCCCCCTGCTCCATTTTGTTTTCCCACTCCTCCTTCCCACCTGAAAGTCAGGAGAAATGCATGGTCTCATGCTGCTTCTTTAATAGAATAACTAGCTTACTGGACGGAGAGAATGCTGTATACATAATATATCTTGATTTCAGCAAAGCATTTGACAAAGTTTCACAGGAGATCCTCATTGACAAGCATGCACAGTGTGGAGCGGAAGACACTACAACAAGGTGGATGTAGCAGGGCACAGGAGCTTTGCCCTTTAAAATATAGCACCAGTGTGGAGAGTGGCAGGCACATATGATGAAAGGACAGCACCTTGAGCTGGTGCTAAATAAGTACATGTGCAAATAGTTGGTGCAAACTGTCAATTCCCTAATCACACCCAGGCATCAAGGAGCCTTCTGGGTATTTAAGGACTCTAGCCCATAGAGGGAAGAGAGAGACCAGCATGAGAGGAGCTCTAGAGTAAAGCTGTCTGGTGAGGCCTTTGTGTATAGGCTCATGCAGAGGAACTGAAAAGCTATATAGTTAAACGCCTCATTGGGATCCTGTGGGCTGCAGACCAGTAGAAAAGCCAACACTGTTTGAAGAGAATACAGCTACATGGGATCTGCCCATGGGATCCTCCCTTTTGTACCCTTGAAAGGGTTTGGCAAAGACTTTGTGAGAACTAAGGACCTGATGATCCCTACACCTTGAAAGCTTGCTCCCAAAGCTGGAGGACTGGGCTGCCTGTAGGAGACGAGGAGGCCAAAACCAAGAGCACAGGCAGTGCTCTAATTACTTATTACAGAGCTGGGACTGGTTTGGGGTAATGAGAGCATGTGTGTCTGTGTAGCAGGCACTGAGCTAATTCCCTGTGAGCTAGATCGCTCCTAGGGGTAGGACCATGTCCTGTTACAGTGGATTCACGGCTTGTTGAGGAACCGCACTCTAAGAGCGTTCGTCAATGATTCATCATCAAACTGGAGAGAGGTTTTGAGTCAGGTCATGAACAGCACCAGGCCCAGGACTGAGCCTTGCAACATCTTTATTAATGACTTGGGCAAAGGGGTGGAATATTTATCAAGTTTGCAGATAACAGAAAACTGGGAGAGGTAGCTAATACCGTGGGAGACAGAACTGAAATTCAAAAAAATCTTGATAGGTTGGAAATCTGGACTGAAATTAACAAACTGAAATTCAGCTGAGAAAAATGTAATAAAGTTCTGCATTTAGGGAGGAAAACCTAAATGCACAAATATAAGATGGAAGATACCTGGCTGGACAGCAACACATGAAAAAGATCTAGGGATGATGGTTGATCACAAACTGCACATGAGTCAGGAATGGGATGCAGCTGCAAAGGCGACAAGTGCAATTTTAGGCTCCATCAACAGAAATATTTTTTCCAGGTCAGCAAAAGTAGTAATTCTACTCTATTCAGCACTAGTCAGACCTCACAGAGTAGTGTGTCCAGATCTGGGTGCTTCATTTTAAGAAGGATATTGACATGTTGGGATGGATTCAGAGGAGGGCAATAAAGGACTTGGGAAACAATTCTTATGAGGAAGGTTGAAGGAACTGGGTACATTTAGCCTAGTGAAAAGACTAAGGGGAAACATGATAGCAGTCTTCAAATATCTAAGAGGGCTGCCACCAAGATGTCAAGGAACTGTTCTGCATTGCTACAGAGGGCAGGACTAGAAGCAATGGGTTTAAGTTACAGGAAGGTAGATCTTGGTTAGCTATCAGGAAACACTTCCTAACAGTAAGAGCTGTTTGGTAACGGAACAAGCTGCCTAGGAAGGTTGTAGGCTCTCCATTGTTGCATGTTTTCAGGAAGAGGCCTGATAGATGGTTGTCTGCCAGGAATATTATAGCTGTAGTCATCCTGCATCCAAATGGGGGTTCAACTAGATGACCTTGTAGGTCCCTTTCCAACTCTCAGATTGTGTGCTGCACTCTACAGCTGGAAACGCTTAGTCTTTTCCTACTTCCTCTCCTGCTGCTAAGCCAAGACTTTTGAGCAGGAAGGCAGCCTGCTTTCGACACATGCGTGGAGAGCAAGCCTACTTTCTGTACATGAGGCAGAACATTTCAATAGCCCATTCTAGTTTTCCAGGGGCAGTGTGATGAAGCAGCTCTAGTCATAGCAATCACACCTGAAGCAGAACATTGAGTTTACAGCAACATCTAATCCAAACCCCAAACAATAACCTATACTGAATCTAAATCCAATCCCTCCCTCATTGACCCATCAATAGTCGTAGAAGAGACCAGGCCTGTTTTATGCTTTGTGAAGCACTAGTAGATTGAAAACAAGACCAATGAAGTCTTGGCTCTGATCTCTGAAGATCTAATAATGTTAAGAGGTCCTTCACTGAGGAAATGCAGAGCAAGTTCTTCAGCTGGTACAAAGGGGCCCAATTCCTTTAAAGCCTTTTAAATTCTCAGAGGTAGCAATCTGGATAAAAGAGAATGTGCTCTGGGTAAAGAACTAGGTGTCATAGCAGGACGCAGTTACTTGCAATAAAACATGAGCCTGCTAGCACTGGTGGAAGTTGTACAGAAACTCAGAAGACGATAGCTTAGTTCTGGACACTGCCTACTACTCAAAAGGAAAACAATAATCTTTTCTGAAGGCTGCAGAGCTTCTGACATCTACAGAGCTTATAAAAATCCATCTGCCTTTTCCTCCATTTTTCCCACAGTCCTAACCCCTGACAATGACCCTGGAGTATTATCTGTTCAACAATCATGGATGCAAGGTCTCCTGACCCACTAGAGCATGTAGAAAAACCAGCCTTGGAGATCACCCTGGAAACTTCAGATGTGAAAAGCAGTGTCCCTTTCTGTCCCTGCTGAAGAATGCATCTCTAGGGAACCCTGCTGCTTGCACCATCTTTGGTTTCAGTAGTTTGGAAGCAAGACTCCTGAAGGAGCATAGAGCTTTGAGATGCATTCAGGAAAGACTGACTCCACCATGATTACCCATTTCTATATCAAGCTCTTCTGATGCATTAATTACCAGATCATCCTCCTTTCTCATAGCTACAGAGAAAGAGTATTTAAAACAGACTGAAATGCAATGAAAGAATTTTTCCTTCTTTTGGCAACATTAATAGGGCAGATCTGTTGCTGATGTAGATTACTGTAGTTTCAACGAAGTTCACAGAATTACACCACCAGGATCTGACCCAAAGTGGTCATTATTCAGGGGTGACTGCTGCAGAGGAGTCTTCCCTTCCCCAACATCACCCCCCACATCCTAAAATGCCATTCCCTGAGCATCAGGGATTGTAGAAGAGTCCACAGAAGTGGGGCTAGTGGATCCCCTCCCAGGGGCAGGGTAGGAGCACCAGGAGTGGACGAACACTCAGACCACTGCTTCTCCGGGGGTGACTCATATTGCAGTCTCTCCAATGGTTCCAAGCAGTGGTACCAGACAGCAGCCCAGGCCACAATCCTCTCCTGGAGCCCTCTCTCTAAGAGGTGGGGGAGAATCTGCTGGCCTAGTCACGGCTAGAAATTTGGGGACACATACCCTCCCATTCCCCTCACCCACCTAATGCATCACCTATGTCATTTTTAACATAACATGATTTTTCCTGTATTTTTAGGGCACCTCCAGTAACGTAGAACTTATTTTTCCAGACAGACTCCCAATAAGAGCCGAGCACGTAGTTCCCTTAGGCTGCTCTGTAAATCCCAGCCACGGTCATTAAGACACCACCCTAACCACCTCTCTGATTTTGTTTATTTTAGTACCTCTGCCCACTCTGTACAATTTCTATTCCATTTACAAGGTGCATCTTGCTGAACTCCCAAACATTCTGGTCCCCCAACTCTTACCCTAGTATCCTGCTAGATCTCTCAGCCGCTTTTGATACCATGGACCATGGGCTGCTGTTGAGATGGCTGCGAGACTTGGGAGGTCTGGATGGGACTGTCCTTGGATGGTTCCGCTCAGGTAGAAGTCAGCGGGTGGTGCTGGGGGCTGAAACATCTAGCCCCCGGGCGTTGACCTGCGGCATTCCGCAGGGTTCCATTCTGTCTCCACTGTTGTTCAATGTGTATATGCAGCCCCTGGGGGAGATCGTGAGAGGGTTCAGGGTGCGATGTCACCAATATGCTGATGATACTCAGCTGTACCTCTC
>QEPC01012560.1:1136472-1155846 GCA_003113815.1 Sphenodon punctatus | reverse complement strand
AAAATAAATAAATAAATAAATAAATAAATAAAATATAAATAAATTCACTGCCGCCTGTCTGTCTCCCTCACTCTCCCTCTCTGCCTCCTTGTACAAATTAATCAGCTCAAGATTAAAACCAGACAATAAGCCAAAGTGAGACAACAAGGCTAACCACTGTTAGCTTATCTGTGTGGTTTTAATGTGCCAGAGCTGGCACTCAGCCATATTGAAATGTTATGTATCCTACCAGCATCAATAGTGGAGTGCTGCAGGGGTAAGATAACAGCCATTTCTGTATCAGGGAGAGTGGAGCTGTAAAGGGAGTCTGAGAGGTTTCTTTCAGCTCAGCTTCTCCTATTCTGTGCTTTTCCTTTGTGTTTTGCACAAACAGTAAATCTTTCACAATGGGAAAAATAAATATAAGAATGTGTTAAACAGGAGTATTCAAATCCAAGAGACACAATGGGGTTATGGCAACAAATGCAACTCTTTACAACACTGTCATGTGTGTAGTGAGACACTTGATTGTTTTCCATTTCAGTTATTAAAAGATTAAGGGAGCAAAACATACTTGCAATTGACCCAGTTGCGTTTTCTCTCTCAAACAGTATCAAATCTTTTCAAGATGAAGTAAACAAATGGTTAAACAGAATACTGAGACAGTTTTGGAAGCAGACACCTCATTAAAATAAAAGCATCACATGCTGGACTCCATTCCTGGGCCTGGCCCCAAGTCCATTTGTACCCTGGGGCAAGTCACTTAGGAAAAGGTTTTCAATAAAGATCAGCACCACTATCAAGGGTCAGATTTTCAAAAGAGTGCTGCTTCACATCAAAAAGATTGGCCAGCTTTCGAAAGGACACAATTTGCTTGGTGGGGAGATCTTTACAAATATCTCGGTTGTGAAAGATGAATACTTGAAAGTTTAACCTTTAAGAGGCCGACTTCTGAAGATGCAACCGCAGTGGTTTGCAAGCTCTTCCATAGTTGGATAAACGACAGATCCTAAAAATTACTGTAGCCGGGTCACAAAGTGTTTTATAAAGAGAATGGACTTAAACTATGCTGCACCATGGGCACCAGGAGGGTGTGGGACTGCACTCCCCTGACTCCCACCGCTTCCGAATCCTTTGGGCAGAGGACATGGCCATCTCTGAAAGGAGCAGATGCAAAGGATTCTCCCACTCCTTCCCAACATGCCCACTCCCGTTAGAGCATTGTGACATCACTGCTCTCAACAAGGGGGCGTGGTCACATCAAAAAGGGGTGGGACAGCCCCTTCATCCTGCTCCCTTCTGACATAACCACCTCCCTTTCCAAGTGCTGTGACATCATGGTGCTTGGAAAGGGGCATGGCCACATTAGAAAGGGTCAGGGTGAAGGGGTTCTTCCCACACGCACACAGTCCTTAAAGTAAATTCTACACACTCCCTTGGCTGAATCTTCATAATTATCATTTCCCATAGATAAGGCAAAGAAATTAAAAGACAAGTTTTCGAATGTGATCACAAACTGTGAGGGTCTGAACTGGAGATCAAGGATTGCAATTCGGAAACTACTTCTTCATCAGCAGTTCCACAACCTTGGATTTGGCTTTCAGAAGAGCTCGCCACACACAAATCTTTTACGTTTATGGTTCCAGACACTCTGCCTATGCAAGGCTATAAGCCGGTGGAACCAGCAGGTTTGACGCACCTCTAAGAAAAAGATCACGGCCACAATCTACAAACAAAGTAGTCCCATTTAAAGCCCTCTGCCTTCAGTTGGACCTCAATGCCCAGAGAGGGTCAACAGAACTCCTCCAGAATAAATGGTTTGCGGATCACAGCCCAAGTCTCTTAATGTCTCAAGCTGAGAAACCATAAGCATCGAGGCATCTAAAAGTAGACAGATGTTGAAAAGTTTGGGTTTAGGTTTTTTGTGCCTCGCTTTCCTCGATTATAAACAAACACTTAGCACTTACCCATCCACACAGCAGCTTTGGGAGGTATAAGTAAAATTTGCAAAGACTTTTGAAAATGAAGGACCAAATTGGTTCCTAGCACAACATGGCTCCATTTGGTCTGGAGTGTAGTAACAAAATGCTACACTTGTTTGTTTAATAAAGGGAAAGACTGGATTTGCTTCTATTAACTTGACTGCAGTTTTCGTCATAGAAATGCTGCACCAACAGCTATTCATTTTGGCCAAGTAGAAGAGTTCTGGTTGACCTGATTCGCAGATGTTCACCGAACTCACTACCAGCTGGGATTTAAAACTCTTGTTTTAGTCCACCCTATATGAAACACCACAGTTCATCTGCAAATGTTGGGAACCTTAATGGTTAGTTTCTTCTACACATGAGCACCAATCCATATAAAGGCACATAGCAGTCTTTTGAAAATTAATGGGACCACTTACAACCAAGTACCAAATCTGGCTTCAGGGACCTAGAGTATGTTGGTCACAGAGGCCCAGGGACCAAGGATTGGAGGAATCCGATCCACAGTCTGCAAAGTACTTTAACAGGCAAGGTATTAGAAAGGTGCAATTGTAAATGTGTAGAGCCAAAATGAGTTCTGAAGCCTTCAGTTGCTGGCGAGAGCACCAGGGTATGTTGTTAGAGCTACTGCAGAGAGCAAGGGAATTCTGAGATATGGTGGCAGAGAAGCTAAGTTCGTGGGTTCCAGTCCCTCTTGGTCTAAGACCAGATGGCCATTACCAGTCTACCCAGTTGTAAAGGGATACCTGATCCACTGGGATGGGGAAGTCAAAAGGGAGACAGATGTGGTGCTGGCCATACCACTCCCTTGTGTACCACAGTCCACAGAAACTGGTACACCTCAATCACAGCAACCCATTGGGCTACCTGGCTCAGGATGATCTCCAATACAAGTGAATCCTGGGAAGGAAGTCACTTGCTAATTACATGAACTGACATCTTGAATTTTGCTCACACCCCGAAGTCTATGAAGCACAATGCAGTTCTTGGATAGGAAGCAGCCTGACACCTTTTTATTTCTGCTGAAACCAATTAGAACATAAGAAGCTCTTCCATGGTACTGACTCTCCTCTCCTTCCTTTTATAGAGATCCGGTGTCTTTCAAACACTCTTCTTTAATCAGCAACATATTATTTTTTGGATGAATGACATGATGGGTGGGAAATGATCATGTTATAGTTTCCTGCTATTGTGGTGTCTGACTTTTTTTTTTAGCATCCTGACTCATTCTGTAAGCATCCCAACTTTGACCAACAACCTTTTCCTGACATTTCTAATAATAGTGCTCATTTTGAATTTCTCCACATAAATACTTTTGTACGAACAGGGCTAATCATTTAAAACAAGTGAAATCTCCCTAAGCATTCAAGTTAATGAACAACTCTGACAAAAGAGCAGGAAAATGCTTCTGTTGGTAAGGTATAAATGGCAATTAGGTTTTTCTAGTTAGGAATCAGGTCAAAATTTCTACAGATAAGAACATGTGTCTGGGATTCAAATTCCCTTGTTAAAGACCTTCCTTTGTACAAGCCAGATCAAAGACCCAGCTAATATTATATGGACATGTTGGTTAAGAGCAATTTATTATGCACAACTCCTCCCTAGGGAGGAGCTAAACCATTAGGAAACACCTTTCCCTCAACTAAACATTCATGTGCAGCTTGGACACCAACACATCTGTGTTTTAAGTCTAGATAATGTGACTTCAATCTCTGTAGTACCACATCCCACTGCAACTAATGAGATCTGGTTATTTTATTGAGTTGTACAGTTGATTGTAACCTACTTCATTTAAAATGGCATTAAATCCAGTACTGGTAACTGGGTGACTCCCTACATATGGTTTCCCGGGTGTCCACCATGAGGATGGTGTTCCCTGTGGCTGCGCCGCAGCTGTGGAACTCCCTCCCGTTGGAGATCCGCTTGATTACCGACCTCCCCTCTTTCCAAGGACTTCAAACACCTGCCCAAACTTCACTAATCAATTCTCACCACATCAATGCGAGGGAGGTTACTACTCTTCTCCCCTCCCTCCCCCATTATAGAGATCAAGAAACGAATCCACAGTGAACATGTGCCAAAGAACACATCAAGTCAGCAGAAAAGCCAGTCTCATAAACAAGCTTGATTGATATGATGTACTCATATCTTCACCACATGGACCAACTAGCCATCATTCTCGATGTAACCAAGTCAAGCATGTGCATCTGGGACCTCAAATCCTTGTGAATATTACATTCCTTGTGTCTCCCTTTGTTCCCCTTCCTTCGTCGTCCCCCCCCCCTCCCCGGTCTGAGATTGTAAGCCCTAGGGCAGGGACTGTGTCTATTCAATTACTTTGTAAAGCACCAGGTACATTGCTGGCTAAGAATAATAATAATAAAAAAAAACACCAGGATTTCCAAACCCCAGACCTTGTGCTAACCACTGAAATAAACTCCCCTCCTGCACAAGAACAAACGTGTAGGACCAGACTTAGGAATTTTGCACCCCTAGGCCTCTCTCAGGCTGCTGCCGCCAAGCCAAGTCCAGCCCCGCCCCCATGCTGAGTGTTCATGGGTGGGGGAGCCCTGTGTGAACGATGTGGCAGGCATGCTCGTGGTGAGTGAGCATGCATGCATGTGCCCACCTAACACGCATCCCTATTCACACCCCACTCATCCACATGCACGGAGCAACCAGGGGAAACAACGTTTTTTTCCGTGGGTGTGAATGAATGGGGGGTGAGTGGGGATGCGTGTGTGGCCATGTGCATGTCCCACCCACATACCGGCGTGCCCACGGACCCACCACCACCACCACCTGGGGAAACCATGTAAAAAGGGCCTGTGAGGAGCCACTCGAAGAAGAACAGACGGTTGCTACCTTGTAAATAAGGTTCTTCGAGATGGCTGCTAACATTCACACAACCACCACTCTTCCAGCCCCGCACGGAATTTTTTTTCTTTTATTCCTAGATAGCGTTGGAAGGAACGGTCATTCTGAAGGGGGTGTGTGTGTGTGTTTTTTATACTACAGGAGCTCGAGAGCATCACATGGTCTATTATTTGAACATGGTGAACATGCCATGCACAACCCAGTTGTGAGAATATTGGGAGCCATCTCAAAGAACCTTCTTTACAAGGCAACAATCTTCTGATCACTCACATGGGGAGAAGTTGTTTGTAAACAAACAGCTTTATCTTCCAGTCCCATGGTGTCCCGCTGCTGCTGCAGAGCTACTAACAGGCAGACAGCAGAGGCAGGTGACGGATAGGGACCCAGGCAGCAGGCTTCAGCTGCAGGCAGCAGGCTTCAGCTGCAGGCAGCAGGCTCCAGTCAAGTGGGGAGAAAAGGGGTGGGGGGGGATGGAACAGGGTGGTGCCAGGGCCAGGATTGCTGCCTCCCAGAAAACGCTGCCCAAGGCCCGGGCCTGAAAATGTGTGGAGAGAAACTTTGTGTGTTGATGCAACGTGATGGAATGGGACTTGGCACTAAGGCACTCCCCAAAGAAAGCTATAAAATGGAAAGTAAGATGAGATTTGTATTTAACAGGAAAGAAATCGGATACTTGGCACTACAGAGGCAGAGACACAGAGGACCAGATTCTCAACGGATATAAATCAGCTAAGCTCCACTCAAGCCAGATCAGCTTACATAAACTCAGGATCTGAACCAGCAATTCTTTAGACGACTCCAAAATCATTATGATCCAATTCTGGATGCAGCTGATCTTTTCCCTATATTCGGTGCTTGCTTTGAAGAAAGGAAGAAAGAAACAAAAAGAGGGGGTGAAGTGCTGGTGCTCAAATCTATCTTTGAAATCCCACCGCTAGATGCTTGATGAAAGGGGGGAATTCAAAGGAGGCACCAGTAAAGCTTCCATGCCAGCCCCCACTAGTCAAAATACTCACTGCCAGACTGCTGACAGGTAAGCAGTCGCAGAACCCTCCTTGCCCATCTACAGCCTCAACTTTACCAGAGGAGAGTCTGAGGCTGGTGCTTCTGCGGACAAGTTAGGAAGAGGCCGCTGCTGCCACCCCATCAGCTGTTTGGCACTGGGGGTGTTTTGCCATAAAACACTTGATGGGCAGCACCACTACCAGTCCTTAGCCCTGGCCCCCATCAAACTTTATCCAGCTATACGTGGCACCTTGCAGTGTAGAAGACTTGCTAGGATCTAGAAGGAACTGAGCCCTGTCCCAAATCATTCCCTCTAGTGTTTAGTTCTGGAGATGACAGCTTAGATCAGAGATAGCTTTTGCATTTGCAAAAATATGAAGAGATTTTACTGAATGAAATAGAAGTGTATAGAGGAAAGCTCAGCTAGGTCTTCCTAGGTTAAGCACTTTGCACAAGCCCCTTTTACTTCAATGGCTCTGGCATCACCAGCTCTACAATCTGGCACCAACATTCTCCCCTCAAGAGGATCATCATGTCCTAAAACGGCGGGCCATGGACTGCCATTTCTCTTCCAAGTACAACATAAAATAAGAGCAGTTAAGCGTTTGGCTTGTCTTTTTGCACTTTTCAATAGTCAAATCATCCTTTAAAAAGTTAATGGTCTGGGAGTGCATTCAAATGAGAGAGAACAATCGGCTCTAAACACAGTGATATTTGTTCTGTTAACACAGCTGTGATACAGTTGTTTGTATCTCTGCAAAAACGAATCTGAGGGGAGACAGAATGAATGATTCTGCATGTTGCTTGGATTCACTATATTAGATTCTTTTTCAAAATAAGGAACTGGACCAGATTCAAAAATAGAAGACATGGCTGTGGTCTGGACTGAGAATGTAGTCATTGTACCATAATTTTACTCCCAAGCTGATGTCATGCTGGGGAATGGATATTTCAGATGCCTGATTTAGCTCCAAAATAGGAGCCTAATAATGTAATACTTTGGACTGAAATTGAAAGGACCTTTGGACTCAGACTGAAAGAACATGGGAAGAGGACAAATGTCTGAACAACAATTAATTACCCTTCTCAATTGTTGGAGCTCTTAGACATGCACATCAAGTCCAGTTTCTTTATAGCACAACCTTACTGGGTTTCTTAATAGGGTGTATACCGCAGGGGGTAATCAGGATAAAATAAGAGAACTGAGCTCAAAAAATGATCTTCAAGGGATGAAAAAAGATTATTTTAGGCATATCCAGTAGTTGAAGTCCCTGAGAAAATGTGCAACACTTTGAATAATGCAATATAAAATGGTCCAAAACCCTAGGATGATGTTTAGCAGAACCAGGAATTTACTGCTCGTAGATTGGATTTAAAGCAAAAGTAAAATAGAATTAACACGAAAGGGGATGAAGGACAACTACCTCCTCTGCTGGTATAAAACAGGGTCACACTTTTAACTGAGTACAATGGGTGCTATCAGATGCAACACCTAACTACTTATTTTGACCATCAACACAAAGCGCTCTGTTGTATTTGGAAATGCTAGCCATGCAACTGGCCACATACTCAACACAGGTTGACTCCTGAAAAGTAATATGTGAGGACAACACAAGTTTCCTACTAGCATGTAGCAGCTGTTATGCCTAGATATGTACACCAACCACTTCCAGCCTGTGGTAGTGCTGAAACAAATATCCAGGGAGAATTTCATATCCACTTATTTTATTGGATTTTAACCATATCCAATTAAATGGATAAGGACCATTAGTTGGGCTCATCTTTGCCAGATATCTGTTCCAGGTTTTGGGGTTGTTTTTTCAGTTATTTGGTTGTGCAGATATTCAGTTACTTAATTGTTGGTTTTTCATTTTGGTTATTTGTGCATGTGTCAAAAATGAACTAAACAAATTAATAACTGAATATTCAAATATCCAGTCAGCCAAATAATAATTTAAAAAAAGGTAACCAAACAGCTGAAAACCAAAAATGGCTATGTGAATATGTTTTGGTTGCGGATATCATTTAGATATTAAGGGGGGCTATCCAAAAATGTAAACATCATCCATGAATACTTTAAGCTCTAGTCTGTGGCTGAGAGATGATACAAGCAGCCTGTGTGCAAACCTACACATGAAAAGACTTTCCAGACAACACCACGATTAAACATTTGTCAATAGATTTACTCCTAGATGTTGCTACTGGGTTTTGAGCTAAAGTCAGTTGCACTGCACCTCATGGGACCGACAAAAGAAGTTTGGGGGGGGGGGGGGAGGGAAAATAGGGGAGAAAATTACTTGCGAGTCTTGTATCAACACCTAAGCCAGCATTCTACAGAGGAAGGCATCACCACCCACAAGAAGGGAATGGTAGAAAGTGGGGAATTTGATAGCAAGTGGGGAATTTGACCGGCAATGGATTTGCAACATGTTTATCCTCATGTCTGGTAACACTCAGCAATGTGTAGCATTCAGCAAACTGGTCTGGATGGCAAGGTTGCTAGGTTCTAGAGCAAACTGGCACACTAAATAGTAGAAAAATCACCAGGACCAGAGGATATTCATCCCAGAGTTCTGAAGGAACTCAAATATGAAGTTGCAGATCTATTATTGGTAATTTGTAACCTATAGCTAAAATCTGCCGTGTACCACAGGATTGGAGAGTAGCAAATGTAAAACCAAAATTTAAGAAGGGTTGCAGAGGTCATCCTGGAAACTACAGACTGATGAGCCCAATGTTAGTGCCGGGCAAACTGGTGGAAAAGGTTAAGAACAGAATTACTGAGCATATTAATAAACATGGCTTAATGGGGAAGAGTCAACATGGATTTAGGAAAGGGCAGTCATGCCTCACTAATCTATAGGAATGTTTTGAGGGTGTAAATAAGCATGTGGATAAGGGTGAGCTGGTCAATATAGCGTATCTGGACTTTCAGAAGGTATTTGATAAGGTCCCTCATGAGAGACTCGAGGAACGAGTCATGGGAGAAGAGGCAGCATCCTATTGTGGATCAATAACTGGTTAAACGATAGGAAGCAAAGAGTAGGACTAAAAGGTCAGTTTTCACAGTGGAGAGAAGTAACTAGTGGAGTGCCCCAGGAATCTGTACTGGGACCGGTGTTGTTTAATATATTCATTAATGATCTGGAGAAGGAAGTAAAGTGTGAGGTGATTAAGTTTGCAGATAATACATTATTCAAGGTACTTAAAACCCAAGCAGGCTGTGAAGAATTGCAGAAGAATTTTGTGAGGCTGGGTGACTGGGCATCTAAGTGGCACATGAAATTTAATGTGGACAAACGCAAAGTGATGCACATAGGGAAAAATAACCCAAATTATATGTATACAATGCTGGATTCTAAATTAGGAGTTACTACTCAGGAAAAGGATCTTAGGAGTCATCGTGGACAATACACTGAAGTCAAAAAAGCAAACAGATCGTTAGGAATCTTTCAGAAAGGGACAGAGAATAAAATGAAAATATCATAATGCCTCTCTCTATAGCTCTATGCATGGGCAGATTCACGGGGGGGGGGGGGGGTGCTAAGGAGGCTTCAGCCTCCCCCCCCCAATTTCGTTTTGGCTTTCATTTTCATTGGTTTCAATGGAAAACACATCTTCAGATGTATCTTTGTTGTTTTTCACTATATGTGGCTAAAGCATGGGCTGCATATACCTCCCATGGAAGGCATTAGGTGTACCAAATTTCACAAGGATTGAGTAAAGGAATCCAATTTTAGAAGCAATTGAATTATTTATTTATTTTGCAAAATTCTTCATATACATTCTTAGCTGTAACTTCTTTGCCTCATACCTAACGTAGATGACACTTGGCAAGTTTACACCCCTTCCCATATTTACTATCTTTGCCAACTTTCAGAAGTATTGATAAAGGGTCCTGGTGGTATAAGCAATTAACATATAAATGTATATCTGACTAACATCTTTGTAGTCCAACCAGTGTACACTAAATTTGGCAGGGCTGTATATAACACTTTCATTATCATTTCACTATCAACTCTGCCACATATCAGAAAGCTGTGATAAAGGGTACCAATTTTATATGCCTGCACAGCATATGCAGGCCTATGCCAGGGATTCTCTTACGTCACTGTGGTATAAGATCGGTTGGTGATGCCAATTGGCCAGCAGAAAGGTCAACCAAATATCCTCATCCTGTGCTGTGACCATCCCAACATCTCCCCCACTTGTTACTGGGAAGTCAGAAGCATCTGTTTAGGAAAGAGACAATAGAGATTCTCTTATGTCCTCTGTCACAGTGCTGCAGGAAGTGATTGTGATTGATAATTGACCAACCTGGATGTGTAAAGTATGGGTGTTTTCAGACGTGACGGGGCGGCTTTGCCCCGTCCCGAAAACAACCCAGAGATTCTCCGCCAGGATCACCCAGGCACGGCAAAAAGACGTGCCGGGGATCCGGGCGGGGAATCAGGGAGGGGGCGGGGCCACGCGGCGCAATGTGGGGCCGCACGGCCCCACCCCCTCCACACTCCCTCGCCGCCCGCCCTCTGAGGAGACGGGCGGGCAGCAAGGCCAATGCCGCCGCAGTGTCGGGCCGGTTTGACCACGGCCCAGAATCCCGCTGGGGATTCCGGGCCGTGATCGCCGGCCAGACGTTACTTTTTTTTGGTTCTGGCCGGGAATCACTTTCACCATGCTTCTGGGGATTTTTGCACCGGGAGCCCCGGAAGCATGGTTGAAATTGACCCCATGTGGGCATTCAGTGTGGCGAACATCTGGCGGCCGCCGAACAGACATGCAGGGCACAGTGACCACACGTAGGTATTCAGCGTCGTTCACTGTGATCTCGTCACATCTGAAAACACCCTATGTCCCCTGATTGCTGTGATGCTATCCCCAAAGTTCCAGTTATGTCCTTTATGCCCTATGCCCACCTCAGGGCCGCCCCCTATGCCTGCCTCGAAACCACTAGCAATTGGTCCTGTAAAGCTGGAAGCATGCAGTAATTGGCCAGTGAATGTGTCAGTCAGTGTTTTGGTTTGCTCCACATTCTCCCTCCTACAATCTCTCTCCCCCTGCCATGTAGGGTGCCTGCCTCTGACTGGCACTGTATGTGCTGCTATTTATCTGAATAATGGTCTTCACAGGGATAAAATCAATTGCTTATAAAATTGGGTCCCTTGATCAAATTGTTCTGTAGTTTGGCAGAGATGACAGTGAAGGTATGTGATGCATTCCTGCCAAATACCTTTTAAACAGGGTGGAATATACAAGTGATACAGCTGGAAATGTATTTTCAAGTTAATGTCTTATACCATCAGGACCCTTTATCCAATCTTTCTGAAAATTGGCAGGAGTCTTAGGCTTATGGAGGGACATAATATTCACAGGTGTAATGCAAATTGGATGCAACATAAAGACGTCATAGCCACAACTGTGTATGGAGCTTTTCTGAAAATCACAACATTCAATTGCTTCTAAAATTGGTTTCCTTTACCTAATCAGTTCACAAATTGGTACACATAGTGCCCTCCATTGGGGGTACACCCGCCCCATGTTTAATCAGAATTGAATACGAAACAAAAACATTACAGTCAGAAATATGTTTTTCAGGTTTTTCCCTTTACTTCAAAAACAAAATGTCATTTTGTTTCTATTTTTGTTAGTATTTGTCATTTTTGATATTGCAATAACAATAATGAAAACAACAATGTTCATTATCATTATTGTAATAATGAAAATGACATGCACACCCCTACAAGGGGGCATGATTTGCCCATCTCTCTTTTATTGTTCTCTTTGTGTACGGAGTGCAGTAGGGATTTGCTTCTTAGCCGAATGGCTTGTAAGGGGGCATTTCCCCCCTCTCTTTTATTGCCCTCTTTTGCACAGCGGGGATTTGCCCATCATCTACTTTGGGCTTAAGGGGGCATTTTCCCCTCCCTGATTTATTTCCCTCTTTGGTATGGGGTACAATGGGGATTTGCCCCTAGACTTTGTATTTTCCTGTAGTGAGACTAGGGGATTATTTAACCATCCGTGTTTGATGCCCATTTTCAGGCGGCAGCTGGAGCCCAGCTATCATATCCACTGCTCCACTGAACCTGAGTCCCCCTCCCCTGTTGGAGCTGTGGCTTGGGGGGTTTCCCATGGCTTTGGGGTGGGGGATAAAGTGGCCTAACACTGTTGCTCACTTGGCAGGGGGTGGGGCTGGAGGCAGGGCCTGCTCACCTGGACGGAGCTATACTAACTTTGGACTTCAGCCCCCCCGTCCACATCACTTCTGGATCCGCCCCTGCTATAGTATGACCGCACCTGGAGTATTGTGTTCAGTTCTGGTCGCCCCATCTCAAAAAAGAGATAGAACTAGAAAAGGTACAGAGATGGGCAACAAAAATTATCAAGGGTATGGGAATGGCTCACGTATGAAGAGAGGCTTGATAGGTTGGGCTCGTCAGCTTGGAGAAGAGATGGCCGAGAGGAGATAGGATAGAAATTTATAAAATTAATATAGAGTGGCGTGGAACATGTAAATAGGGAACGGGTATTTACCCTCTACAATGCTATTTTTAGACACGCGTGGCGAACAAGCTGCATGTAAATATCCCGCATGTGGGATTTAGACGTGACATTTCACGTGTTAAAGCCAGTGGCGCAGTCTTTTAAAGGTGCGAATTCTCGAGGTATTTAATTTGCGACTTTAAAAGACTGCACGACCGGCTTTAAACACGTGAAATGCTGCGTCTAAATTCCACACTCGGGATATTTACACGCAGCATGTCAGTCATACACATCTAAAAGCAGCCTAACAGTACTAGAACAAGGGGACATTCCATGAAATTATCTGGCAGCAGATTTAAAGCAAATAAGAGAAAGTATTTTTTCACTCAGCACACAATTAGGTTATGGAATTTACTGCCAGAGGAAGTGGTGAAGGCTGGTAGTGTAGCTAATTTTAAAAAGGGATTGGATAAGTTCCTGGAGGATGAGTCCATTAATGGCTATTAGCGAAGTAGGTTTTGGGGATGTAACCTCTTATCGTTGGGGGCTATAACAACAGGGAATGGACTGCCTATTTTGACCTGTTGGGATACTTCTCCCAAGAGACAGAGATTGGTCACTGTCGTAGGCTTGATGAACCATTGGTCTGACCCAGTACCTTATGTTACGAGCTGGTTTGGCTGTTGGGATGGCATCCATGTAGATTTAGTGGATGTCTGAAAATACTGCCGTGGCTCTATTTTGTAGATATATACTCAACGTGCAGTACTGATAACTTGGTGCCCTTGAATTTATGTCATATGAAATTCATCTTATCTGATGTGGAATAAGGGTGTTTTCAGACATGCCGCTAACCCGTTTAACCACACTTGAACGTTTCTTAGGCATGTTGCAGGGCAGTATTGGTGCCCTATGCAGCTCTGCAACATACATAAGAAATGTTCAACTGTGGTTAAACTGGGGTTAGTGTCATGTCTGAAAACACCCTAAGTTAAATTTCTGGAGGGTTTTCCCTGCCCTGACTGCCCCATTTTGGAGCTTTCAAAGTGATGGGAGGTGCTCCCATTCTCTACAGGTTTAATACATCTGGGGCTGGAATCCACACATCATCTCACCTCAGCAAAATTTTCAGCTAAAACATGTTTTAGATATCATTTTTATGTAAATTTATATCCCACCCTTTCCCTAGGGTTCAGGGCAGGTCCTACAGTGATCCTGATGACTAATGTTTTGTTTCCAGACTATTGCATGTCCACCTGCTGCATCCAATGCAGTATCAATTGATTTCTGTGAGAAAGTTAAAGTGCTGAATTCTAATTGATTAAGTTCTAGGGAGACAGCCTCTTTTCCTACATGACAGGTCTGCAACAGGCATCTTCGAAAACATCTGTAATTTAGAGATGCAATTTGAATCTTGGGCTTTTAGCCAATATACGAAAGGTCTAGCATTATTGGATACAGTTTAAACTCTGGGGGTAAAAACAAAATGTAACATCAAACCGGTCTGGCCGACGGTGGTACGTTTGTGCACAGACCCTGCCTGCACAAGACCTCTGGGATCACAGCCCGGGCTAAGGTGGGCGCCGACTGGACCAAAGCGAACTGCCTTTGACCTGCATGTGCTTTTCCAGAGCTAGTTTGCTGGTCCAGGCTGGCTCCGCCATGGCAGGAGGCCATGGCTGGCCATCATTGGCTGCCATGGTTGCCTGTCATGGCAGAGGGTGGGGCTCTGGGTGCAGCACAGGAGTGGGGATGGTCAGCCACACATTCTCTGTTCTCCCTGTCCCTGGGCTGTGCAGCTCTCAGCCCTGCCGGACACATTTGTTTTGCTCTCTGGTCAGGTGCATGCCCGGTCACCCGGACTGCTTGTCCCAGGTCAGCCTTGGACACGGCAGCCCAGCATCACATGTGCTTTCACCCTCTGAAAAATGGACTGTGCCTCTGCTTTAACACAAAGAGGAATGCAATAGAACAGGATGAAACGTGTACAAAATAAAGTTGTTGTATTATGCTTGGTGCTAGTAGTCAGGGAGAGTTAGACATACAAAGCAGATCTTTTTTATAGTCTGAGATATTCAAACAAACTGTTTGCTTGCAAATATCTAACTCTAGGAATCAGCAATGGTGCTGTACAATTTGATAAACCCACAGCAATCTTCAATCCGTGATGCATCATTTCCCATTTGTCACTGACTACCTCCAAGCGACTATAAAAATGTGGCCTGGAGCAAAAAGGCATTTCTGCTCTCTATGCTACTTCCAGAATATTGCATGCAGTGATATTACAAGAGCATTTCTCCATACCCTATGTATTCTGGGAAGTACCAAAGGGAAGGACCATTGAAATTCATGGAAATCAGCAGTTGTGCAAATGAATGGAACAAATTCATCCCATAGGGCATGCGTTAGGGGATGGATTTGCAAGAGATGAAAGAAGTTGTGCAAATGAGGCCTCGCATGTGTGAGAAACAGGAGTTACTTCACTGAAAATAGGTGGAAAGAAAAATTGGACACACTGTATACAGAAGGGAAGAGCCCTCTGCTGCATACAGCTACAGTATTAGACTTTAGAACAGAGGTGGGAAGCCTTTTCTGTCCCGGGAGCCACACTGAAAACTAGTACGAGCTCCGAGGGCCTTGGGGGTGGGGGTGCTTAACAGGTGTATTCAAGAAAAGGAGGGCCCAGATCATGGATCATGTGCTGTGGATCTGTCCCCTACCCTTGTGGGCATGCCCTCCTCTCTGCCCCATTATCCTGAGCTCAATTTTCCAGTGCTTGGGGGTAGAGACTGGATCCAGGGGCCAGTTCCAGGTACTGGAAAGGGGCCACATAAAAACTTGCAGAGGGCTGCATTTGGCCCCCGGGCCTGAGGTTCCCTACCCCTGCTTTAGAATATCACATTAACTGTTTCCCCACTAGCAGCTACTACTGAAATGTCTCCCCTCCCCTTCTCTTGGTACAAAGTCCAGATTCTTCTCAAGGCACTCTTACCAAGTCATGCTCACGTTGCAGCTACAGTGAGCCAGAGAATTTCATTCAGATGTAAAACACTCCAGAGCCTCCAACGTTCCACAAACAGGCCCTGCACATATTATATGTGACTGCTTCCAGGAGTAAAGCCATCTGGATGAAGAATGAATGGACTGGAGGATCATTAGGAAATAGGACTTTCAGAACACACTCACTTTAGGTTTTGAATACCATCGCAAAGCTAGGCATTGACTGGGTGGTTTTTATAGTGGTCTTATAAAGCAGTTTGCTGCTCAGTAGACCCAAAAGTTGGGGTTTTTTTTAAAGATTCTTCTCTCAGCAGCACTAGCTGTTATCCTCGTCCCCCTCATTCTAATCCCCTAAGACACTGTCTAGTGTCTACTGTATGGGAATATTACTGCACTTCAATGCATGCAGGTTCAAGGCCTGCACCAAGCCATATCTAGCTGGGTTTTATTTGGCCCCTTTCCAGTTCCTGGATTTGGCCCACAGATCCAGTCCCTAACCTCAAGCACTAAGTGAGTTTGGGGGAACGGAGCAGAGAGGAGGGCATGCACTTAATAGGGGATCGATTGATCCTTGTCATGAATGGATGATCTGGGCCGCCCCTCCCTTTCCCCATCTTTAGTAAACCCCTTAAGCATCCCCACCTCCAATACCTATGCAGCCCACAAAGTTTGTACTAATTTTCAAAGTGGCCCATGGGAAGAAAAAGTCTCTACCCATCCCCAATCTAGACTACGTTTTTTTTTAAAACAGAACACTAAGATCTCTAGGTGTTTCCATTGTGGCCACAATCCAGATAAGCCACTGACCTTTGCCGCTGGAAGGGACTGGATTTATTCATTATGCACTTTGTTGAGATTGTTCTATTGACATAAATGCATATTGGAAAGCTGCACAGATGTAGGTGACTATACAAAGGGACAAACAGGGTTGCCAAATTTTTCCTTAAAAAAACAAAAAAAAACAAAAAAAAACCACCCTCAATCCTAGGAGAGCTGAGCAGGTGGCTCATAAGCAGACTCTGACAAAAAAGGAACAGGAGAAAATGGGCCAGGGCAGCAGGGAGGTCTGGAGTATAATTACGTACATCACATGGAAACAACATGGGCTATGGACTTGGCATGGGGATGTTGGCTGGGGTACTTTATCAATGTGGTGCAATAATTTTCCTCACCACAGGGAAGAAGCCAGTGGGTGGCTGACTTTTCCTGGGCAAAAGGGGTTGAGGGAGTTTAATCCCACGTGTGAGATCAGAAGTTTATGTCCAGGCTGGAAACAGGATTATGTAGGTGGCAGAGAATAGAAACCAAAGGAAGTTCAGGCCTTCACCTGACTCCTTTCTGAATCTTAAGCTCCCCTCACATCCAGCTACCATTACAATTGGGAGAGGACACCATGCTAATAAACCTCACCGTCTCACCAAGAACCACTTGTCCTGTGTGCCAACCCCACTTTTGCACTACCCCTATTTCCCTGTGGGATTAGAATCAGGGTTTTGTACTCGGGAGTGAGAAGAGCCTCTCCAGCAATAGAGGCTTCTGGTATTTTGTGGTGTTTTTTTTCTTTTTTTAAACACACACGAGAGATCCAAGATTTCTGCAGTGGCATTCTGGGAAATTAATATGCATTTAAAATGTATATAATCTGTAGAATTTCATTTTCATAATTTATTCAAATAATTAGCAGGGGTTGCAGAATACATGTCATACCTCTCAACACCTGGACTGTGAAATGAAGGGCAGCAGCACTTACAATGCGGGACATAATTTGCATTCACTTGTATACATTTACACTTATGTGAAGTACACCTATTTCAAACAATGGACTTCAAATTTTTTAAAAAGGTTCAACACACAAAAAAGGCTGGAACAACTTATTATGATCATTAACACAAGAAGTGCCATACTTGTGTCAGACCAATGGTTCATCCAGTTCAGTATGCAGGTTCCAAGAGTGGCAGCTTCAGTGAGAAGTACACAACACAACAGAATGATCTATTCCCTGCTGTTCACTCTTTGCCCATGAGAGAGTCAGAGCAATCTCATCAGGAGACCAACTTGAATAACCATTTATGAGCAAAACACTGGTGGAGACAACCCCATCCCATGCAGGAAAGAGCCCACAACGCAGCACTTTGATACCCCACCAATGCAGGCATTTTTTTAAAAAATAAAAAATTAAAAGCACGCTGACCCAGCCCTGCACTCTGCCTCCTCACCCTCACTCTGCAACCACCACTACCTCAACTTCCCAACCCAAGCAGGAAAGAAATGGAAGGCTAGTCCCAATGAAAATAATATGAAAGAGCATAAACCTTGGCAACATAAATGTAAAGTGTTAATAAGGCACTTTATTAACCAAGAGAGATTATTAACCAAGAGAGATTTTGAAGGGAGGCTTGCTAAAGAGGCAAAAGCAAGCAACAAGAACTTTTTCAAATACATCAGAAGCAAGAATCCTGCTAGGGAGTCAGTTGGGCCATTAGATGTCAAGGGAATAAAAGGGCCGCTCACAGAGGATAAGGATATTGCAGAGAAGCTGAATGAATTCTTTGCGTCAGATTTCACTGTGGAGGATTTTGGGGAGGTACCCACACCGGATCCTTGCTTTGTGGGCGAGGAATTGGAAGAGCTGTTACAAATCAATGTGACATTTGAGGATGTTCTAGGGCAAACTGACAAGCTGAAGTCACCAGGGCCAGGCCAGATGGCATTCACCCCAAAGTTCTGAAGGAACTCAAATATAAAATCGCAGACCTACTGTTAGTCATTTGTAACCGGTCACTAAAATCTGCCACTGTATCTGAGGACCGGAGGATGGCAAATGTAACCGCAATATTGAAAAAGGGATCCAAAAGCGATCCTGGAAACTACAGACCAGTAAGCTTGACGTCTGTGCCTAGCAAAATGTTGGAAACCATCATTAAGGACAGAATTACAGGGCA
Source organism: Sphenodon punctatus (assembly GCA_003113815.1). Classification (NCBI taxonomy): domain Eukaryota; kingdom Metazoa; phylum Chordata; class Lepidosauria; order Sphenodontia; family Sphenodontidae; genus Sphenodon; species Sphenodon punctatus. The sequence goes on along the minus strand of QEPC01012560.1, from coordinate 1,137,575 downwards.
CATTGACAAACGTGGCTTAATGAGGAAGAGCCAGTAAGGATTTAGTAAAGGTAAGGCATGCCTCACTACTTGTTGGCATTCTTTGAGGGTGTAAATAAGCATGTGGACAAGGGAGACCCAGTAGATATAGTGTAACTCAGATTTCCAGAAAGCACTTGATAAGGTCCCTCATGAGAGTCACTTGAGAAAATCAGAGTCATGGGATAGGAGGTAGTGTCTTACTATGAACCAGAAACTGGTTAAACGATAGAAAGCAGGGGCGTAGCCACCGTGGCGCGGGGGGGCTCAGCTGCACCCGGGCCCATCCCTGTGGGGTGCCCAGGGCCAGCAGGAGGCACCATGGCCCTGCAGCGAGGGGGCCCCAGCCACGCAGAGTCAGGACACCGCACCCAGGACAGGACCGCCCTGGGAACAGCATCCCCACTACGCGTAGCGGCGGGGAGCCCCCTCGTCTCGGGACCAGATGCCTCCAGCCGGCTCCCCCTGCCACCCTCGCTGCCGGCCTGGCCGCTCTCCCCTCCTCCCCCAATCTGCAGCTCCAGAGTGGCAGGGAGGAGCAGCCAGCAGCAAGGGAACTTTTTTAAAAAAAATTGCCTAGGCCTCGTCCTGGCCCCAGGGAGGGAAAGCACCTCTGCAGCACCCTCCCCAGCAGGGTCAGGACGAGGCGCGGGCAATTTTAAAAGAACAACTGCCCCCAGAAACGCCCCAGGGACTGGGTTTGCGGGCGCAGGGAGGGAGGCAGTGCTGTGCTCCCTCCCCTGCATCCACAAGTCCAGAGTAGTCCCTGGAGCAATGTCGCCTCCTCCACATCAGGACCCATCCCCGGACCCAGCCGAGTCAAGGGAGGGGAGGCACCAGCCTCTGGTAAGTGCCGTCCGTGTTCCCCCTCCTCCCACCGCCTGCCCCATCCCCCCAGCTCTCCCTGCCACCCTTGCTGCTGGCCCGGCCACTCTCCCCTCCTCCCCCAATCTGCAGCTCCAGAGCAGCAGGGAGGAGCAGCCGGCAGCAAGGGAACTTTTTTTAAAAAAATTGCCTGCGCCTCGTCCTGGCCCCGGGGTGGGAAAGCACCTCTGCAGCGTGCCCCCTTACCAGCGTGCCCCCTT
>QEPC01012560.1:1097061-1134656 GCA_003113815.1 Sphenodon punctatus | reverse complement strand
AAACATGAGCAGACTGTGAGGAACTGCAACAGGATCTTATGACACTGGGTGCCTGGGCATCTAAATGGCAAATGAGATTTAATGTGGACAAGTGCAAAGTGATGCACGTAGGCAAAAATAATCCAAACTATACATAAGCAATGCTGGGTACTAAGCTAGGAGTTACCACTCAGGAAAAGGATCTGGGAGTGGTTGTGGACAATACAATGAAATCCACAGCGCAGTGCGCAGCAGCAGTCAAAAAAGCAAATAGAACATTAGGAATTATTCGGAAGGGGATAGAGCATAAAACTGAGAATGTCATAATGCCTCTATACAAAGGCATTATATGGTGCGACTGCACCTCGAATAGTGTGCGCAGTTCTGGTCACCTCATCTCAGAAAAGACATAGCTGAACTGGAAAAGATATAGAGAAGAGCAACGAAAATGATCAAGGGTACGGATGGGCTCCCGTAGGAGGAGAGGCTTGGTAGGTTTGGGGCTCTTCAGCTTGGAGAAGAGACGACAGAGAAGATATGAGAGAGGTCTATCAAATCATGAGTGGTGTGGAACTAATAAACAAGGAGCAGTTATTTACCCTCTCAGCTATACTAGAACTAGGGGACACTCCATGAAACTCATGGGTGGCAAATTTAAAACAAATAAAAGAAAATATTTTTTCACTCAGCGTATGATTGGTTTGTTGAATCTATTGCGAGAGACTGTGGTAAGGGCCAGTACTATAGCTGAGTTTAAGAGAGGTTGGGACAAGTTTTTGGAAGATAGCTGCTAATGGACCTATTAGCCAGACAGGATCAGGGAACATGATGGGAGCTGGGGGAAAACAGGGAATGGATCCCCCATTGGGAACAGATCCCCCTCCTGGTGGCAGAGGGAGAGGGAGGCGGGACCAAAGGGGCTTCCCCCCGTGGCTCAGGGACAAGGTTTCCGGCCCGAGAGGGCTGAAGAGCGGTGTGCCGGTTGGCTCCGCCGCATTCCCCAGCTGATCAAGGTACAGGGGGATGGGAGTCAGTTGGGCTCGCCCCAAAATCAGCTGCCTTTCCCGAGCCATACTGGGGAGTGACCTGGGTGCCTGTTTTTGATTCTTCTCTCCCTCCCCCTCGCCCCACCCGTTGGCATAGAGAGAGCGGGGAGAGACCAAGGGGCTTCCCCCAGTGGCTCAGGATTTCTGGCCCAAGAGGGCTGAAGAGCAGCGTGCCTATTGGCTCCGCTGCAGGTGTGCGCCTAAGGGCCGTGCCAAAGGGACCTTTGGCATGGCCCTTGAGTGGGACCCGTGGGGCAGGGGTAAAAAGCTGGGAACCTTTGGGGAGGTGGAAGTATTAGAGGGGTTTAGTTTGTGGTATTATGCAACGGGGGTAGAGGGAGTGAGGGTTTTTTGTATTATATTTTATTATGGGGGGGGAGGGAAGATCTCCCCCGCTGCCAGGGCAGGGCAGCCATTGGGGTCATGACGTGTCGGTGGAGATATGGTCCCAGTCGAGGGGAGGGGAGGGGAGATCAGTGAGACGGGACAGGTGTTTATTACAAGTCCCGCTCACTACCCCTCAGGCAGATGGTTCTTGGTCAAGGGGCCCCCAACCCTGTGTTGATACTGTTAAACGCGAGATTGGTGGCAAATAAGGCAACAACTGTCCAGGAGGTAATCCTGGACTATGCCGCCGACCCCATATGCATCGCAGAAACCTGGCTAGACAATGAGTCGGGGCCTATTCTGGCTGACCTTGTTCTGGCTGGGTCTTCTGTGCAGCATCAGCCGTGTTCGGAGGGACGGGGGTGCGGGGTGGCGTAGCCATGATTTACAAGGAGGGTTGGACTGTGAGGAGGTATCCGGTGCAATCCATATCAGATATTGAGGGTCTTCACCTTGTGTTTGATTTGGCAGGTGACAGTTTGGGAGTGCTGCTTGTATACTGTGCACCTACCTGTGCAGCAGTCTCCCTACATGCTTTGGCAGAGGTGGTGTCGGAAGTTGTGGTGCGATCCCCGAAGTCAGTAGTCTTGGGGGACTTCAATATTCGTGCCAACGCTGACCTTGTGGGAGTGGAGCATGAGTTCATGGCAACCATGGACCTGTCCCAGAGAGTTATCGACCCGATACACATGGGGGGGGACATACCTTAGACCTTGTGTTTTGCACTGGCCTTGAGGCAGGTGCTCCATTAGTGGGGGAGTTATCAGCTGTACCCTTGCCATGGTCGCACCATTACCTCCTGCAAGCCTCGCTCCTGGCACATGTCTTCCCCCGGGAAGGTGCAAAACCGATTTGGATGGTTCGCCCCCGGAGGCTGATGGAACCTGATCGGTTCCAGAAGGCTGTAGGTGAATTTCGCTCTGACCTTGACTACTGTTCCATCGATGACCTCATCATGTTATGGAATACCTTGCTGACGGAGGCCATTGATTGGACAGCTGCTAGGCATCCGCTGCCCAGGCGACAACTACACAGATGTCCTTGGTTCTCCAAGGAACTGCAGGGACTGAAGCGAGAAAGGCGACAGTTGGAGCGACGGTGGCATCATTCGCGTGCTGAAACCAACAGATTGCATCATAGAGCCAGTTTACGGGCCTATGCCGTAGCTATGCAGGCAGCAAAAATGAGTTTTTTGCTACCCTCATAGCATCCGCTAAATCCCATCCAGCGGAGCTTTTTCAGGTGCTGCGGGGGCTGGTCAGTTCAGCCTCCCTCCGCCTTGGAGTCATCTACTGCTTGCTGTGACATGTTTTTGGATTATTTTGTGGATAAAATTGCTCGGATTCACCGTGACTTCGATGCCGCAATGAATGTATATGGGGAACTGGAGGTTATGGAAGTCACGCCTTGTCTGGTTTTATGGGATCAATTTCAGTTGGTGACACCCGCTGATGCAGTTGAGACCCTTGGGGGTGTTAGGGCCACCTCTTGTAAATTAGATCTGTGCCCATCTTGGCTAATTAAATCTTGCCGGGAGACAATGGGGCCGTTGCTGGCGGGGGTGGTCAATGCCTCCCTTTGGGAGGGCAGAGTGCCGGACTATCTCAAAGGTGGTGGTGGTGCAGCCTCTGCTCAAGAAACCATCACTTGACGTGGACTCCCTTGCCAGCTATCGACCTGTCTCTAACCTTCCCTTTTTAGAGAAGGTTATTGAGCGAGTTGTGGCTCAGCAGTTGTAAGGGTATCTTGACCACATCGGTTTTCTTGATCCCTCGCAATCGGGATTTCGTCCGGGTCATGTCATGTGCTTGTAGCCTTGGTAGATGATCTGCGCTGGGAGATGGACCGGGGCTGCTCGGTCCTGTTGGTCCTATTAGATTTGCAGCTGCCTTTGATACGGTGGATCACAAGATGTTGGTGGCACGCCTGCAGGAATGTCCAGGGGTGGGCGGGAGTGTTCTTGAATAGTTCTGATCATTCCTGACCAGAAAACCCAATGAGTGGTACTCAGGGAGTGTTTTTCATCATACCAAGACCTCACGTGTGGTGTCCCACAGGGTTCGGTGTTGTCCCCCCTCTTGTTCAACATATATATCCAGCCTCTAGGCGAGGTGATCAGGAGGTTTGGCATACAGTGTCATCAATATGCGGATGACACTCAGCTATACCTCTCTTTTTCAACCGACCCAGACCCCACAGTCTCCGTGCTTACTCGGTGTCTGACAGCTGTGTGGAATTGGATGAGGGCTAATAGACTGAAGCTGAACCCCAACAAGGAGGAGGTGATGCTGGTGGGGAAGGCGATGGAGTTAACAGCCCCCATTATTGATGGGGTCTGTCCTCCATTGGTTCCCCAGGTACGGAGTCTGGGGGTACTCCTCATTGCGCAGCTCCACCTGGATGCCCAGGTGGAGGCTGTGGCAAGGGGTGCCTTTCACCAATTACATCTGGTACATCGGCTTAGGACGTACGATTTAGACTCCGACCTGGCCACCATCATTCATGCTTTCGTCACCTCTAGACTAGACTATGATAACGCGCTCTACATGGGGCTACCCATGGTGATGGCCCGGAGGCTGCAGCTGGTGCAGAATGCAGCGGCCCATCTCTTGGTGGGACTGGGCCACCGGGAGCACATTACACCAGTGCTCCGTTCTCTAAACTGGCTGCCGATAGTCTTCCGAGCCCGATTCAAGATGTTGGTTTTAACCTATAAAGCCCTAAACGGTCTGGGCCTTGTCTATCTGCAAGACCGCCTCACCCCCTGGGTACTGGACTGGCCCCTGCGGTCATTGGGGGATGCCCTCCTTGTGGTCCCCAAGTTTTCCGGGGAGCCACACAGGGGAGAGTGTTCTCGGTGGTGTCACCGAGGCTGCGGAACTCCCTTCCAGTGGGGGTGCATCTGGCCCCGGACCTTCTCTCCTTTCATAAAAGCTGTAAGACCTGGCTGTTCCACCAGGCATTTGGAACACGTTGCTATCCCAGTGTTTGGAGGCCGTGGCGGAATGGATGCGGCAGAGCAGACTGAGGCTCAACCCCGATAAGACGGAGGTGATGTTGGTGGGGAGAGTGATGGAGGTAGTGGCCCCCCTGATTGGGGGGGTTCGCCCTTCTATAGCTCAGCAGGTCCGGAGTCTGGGGGTGATACTGGACGCGGGCCTCCGCCTGGAGCGGCAGGTGGAGGCAGTCACTAAGGCTACCTTCCGCCAGTTGCATCTGGTGCGAAGGCTGCGTCCGTTTGTCTCCGGCCCGGAGCTGGCCTCCCTCATCCATGCCTTCGTCACCTCGAGGCTGGACTACTGCAACGCGCTCTACGTGGGGCTTCCCTTGCTCCTGGTTCGGAAGCTGCAGCTAATGCAGAATGCGGCGGCCCATCTCCTTACGGGGACGGGTCGTCGGGAGCACATTACACCTGTGCTCCAGACTCTGCATTGGTTGACAATAGCATGCCGAGCCAGGTTCAAGGTTTTGACGTTGATCTATAAGACCCTTTACGATCTGGGCCCCTCGTACCGCCTTGTTCTCCGCGCCCCAGAGCGGCTCCTTCGGTCAGCCGGGGGTGCCTTCTTGGAGGTTCCCCGCGTAAAGCGGGGGGCCACAATGGAGAGGGGGCATTCTCGGTGGCCGGGCCGCACCTTTGGAACTCCCTTCCGGAGGAAGCTCGCCTGGCCCCAAGCCTGTTGATATTCCGGCGGTATTGTAAAAGCTGGCTGTTCGCCCAGGCCTTTGGGGTGGGGGGTGTGGGTTAGGGTTTTTATCTCCCCTACCCTGTTATTGTTTATTGTTTTAATGTATCCCGGGGCCCTGTATTTTTGATGTATTTTAAATTGTTTTATATTTGTTTTTATGCATATTTTATTGTTGGAAGTCACCTCGAGTTGTTCGCAGGAGGGGCGGGGTATAAATTTGGTAGGGGAGATGTGGGGGAAGAGGGATGGGGGTATAATAATATGTTTTATAGTTTCAGGATTTTAATTGTCAATGTATACTGTTGTGAGCCTCCCCGAGCTGCCTGTGGCAGGAGGGGCAGGATACTAAATGCTTTTAAATAAATAAATAAAATAAAATAAGATATATAAATGCAGGCACTCAGTGATGTGATCAGGAGGTTCGGCGTGCGGTGTCATCAATATGCTGATGACACCCAGCTGTATCTCTCTTTTTCCACAGACCCAGGCCCTGCAGTCTCTGTGCTTACTTGGTGTTTGACAGCTGTGGGGGACTGGATGAGAACTAACCTACTGAAGCCAAATCCCGACAAGACGGAGGTGATGTTGATGGGTAAGGCGATGGAGATGGTGGCCCCCGTTATTGGTGGAGTCTGCCCTCCATTGGTATCCCAGGTACGGAGTCTGGGGGTGCTCCTCGATGCGCAGCTCCGCCTGGACGTCCAGGTGGAGGCTGTGGCGAGGAGTGCCTTTCGCCAGTTACATCTGGTGCAACGGCTTCAGCCATTTGTTTCAGGCTCTGACCTGGACACCATCATCCATGCTTTCATCACCTCTAGATTGGACTATTGTTACGCGCTCTGTGTGGGGCTACCCATGGTGATGGCTCGGAAACTGCAGCTGGTGCAGAATGCGGCGGCCCATCTTCTGGTACGACTCGGCTGCCGGGAGCACATTACACCAGTGCTCCGCTCTCTGCACTTGCTGCCAGTGGTTTTCCGGGCCCGATTCAAGGTGTTAGTTTTGGCCTATAAAGCCCTGAACGGTCTAGGGCCTACCTATCTGCAGGACGACCTCACTCCCCAGGTGTTGGGCCGACCCCTGCGGTCATCAAGGGGCCCCTTTCTTGAGGTCCCCCAAGTCTTCTGGGGGGCCACGCAGGGGAGGGTATTCTCGGTGGCCACTCCACAGCTCTGGAACTCCCTCCCAGCAGAGGCCTGGTTGGCCCCAGATCGCCTCTCCTTTCGGAGAAGTTGTAAGACCTGGCTGTTCTGCCAGGCATTTGGCGTGGGAGATGGATGAGGATGTGGGTTGTTGGGTAGGGGTTATTTTTGTTTTTGTCCTCCTTTTAGTTGTTTTAAATTGTTGTTTTAAGGTTTTGCGAATTGTAAGCTGCTCCAAGCTGCCTGTGGCAGGAGGGGCGGGGTTGCAAAATTTTAAAAATAAATAAAATAAATAGTGACCTGTTGGGTGCTTCTCCCAAGCCACCGTGATTGGCCACTGTCGGAGACAGGATGCTAGACTAGATGAACCATTGGTCTGACCCAGTATGGCACTTATGTTCTTATGAGAGAAAGCCCAGCTTTGCAATTTGCATCCTCATACTTGCCCTCCTCACTCCGTTTTACCCACCCCTATGCTTATTCATTCCCCAGAGCAATGCAAAAAAAAAAAAAAAAAAACCACAACACAACTCACCAGCAAGTATTTGTTGTCTGCTTGCTTAGGGACTGCTCTTCTCATTCAGCAGCTCTCTGGGGCTGAGTGTGTGCATAGGCTGTTGCTGCTACCAGTAAACAGCAGCAGCAGCAGGGCCAGCTACAGAGGTGGGCAGTTGTGGGCTGACAAGGAGGCATTTGCATCTGAACTAGATCCATGTGGCTCAAGGCTGCTGTTCCCAAGGGACAGACGAGGGCAAAGGGGGCAGGGCAGAAGACTGCCCAGCATAAAGGAGAAGTACAGCACATGTCTGCTCAGCCCCTGGTTAAATCTGGGACATGGAGGAGAGCAACATGGGATAGGAGGAAAAAGAAGCTCAAACCCATGATGTCCCACGCAATAATCCAGTACACTTGAGAGGTGTGTGTGGAGCCCTACCTATTAACACTCAGGACAGGTAGCCCCTCAAGTAGGTTGGGCTGCCAGTTAAAAATACTGCAGTTTAATTGGCCATTGTGACTGCCCTACTGGCAATGCAGTCTAGATACTGGCCAGGAAAGACAAGAGGGGGAAAACAAACTCCTCCTCTTTGTCCTTTGATTTGAACAGTCCTACAGGTGAAGCACCTCTATCCAAGAACTTGGCAAGGAACCCAATCCTGGAAAACTGTCAAACATTTCCCAACACCTGCTGAGCCCTGCACCTTCCCCGAACTCACCAGGTCAGATTCTCAGCTCATGCAAGCTGGCCTAGCCCATTGATACCAACTGTAAATAGAGGATCTAGCCCAGTGTGGTTCATTAACTTTCAACCCATGCTCCCTGGCATTTCTGAAGTGGAGACGTCACAGACCAGATGAGAGGGGCAAAAGTAAACAAGCATAATCCTCTCCTGCTCTCCAGTGGGAAAGAGGCTTTAGCATCCAGGCCATTATATGAAACGCCAGCAATTAAGTGCCATTGCATAAACACATGACATTGGTTACTTCTCTTGAAAGGATGCCAAATCCCTTTTGTAGGATGCATGGAAAAATCTAGGTAAGCCACACAGATGCATTTTCAGGAAGCTGGCTGCACTGTCAGTAACGTTGCCACTTCAACGTTCCTTGTTCTAAAGCAAAGTGTCCGACAGCAGTCCACATGGCACAGTTCCTAGCCTTCCCTTCAGCAATCAGAATTGTACTGCAATTCATAAATTTCTGAACAGAGCTGGGTCAATGGAACCCAAAACAAGGTCAAGTGCTTTGGGGGAATTTCGTTACCAACCTAAGTTCAACAAAAAGGTCATAAATCTCCAGAAAATTGCAGGAGACAAAAAGAGGGCACCAGAGTTTCCAGGCAAACAGAGATTACAGAAACAGAATATCATCCAGGTGAGCTGGTGACTAAATTATGCTTTAAGAAAGCCACACTAGATTCAGAGGGCTCAGAGAATTTTGACCAGACCCTGCTGTGCTGATTCCAGAGGACTTGAGTTTGGAGGTTCAGAATCAACCCTAAATTGAAAGCAAAGCCCTAACCCTTTCAGTGTGGAAGCAAAAAGTTTGTACAGACCACTGAAATCTAAGACCACATGACCTGAAGTTCTATTTTTCTTCAGGTTTCTTTGAACTGTCTAGTAGATTTGATTCTGTCAACCTTTTAAGAGCAATACTGAAATAGACACATTGTCTGCAGCAATCAGAGACCTTGAATAGCAGGGCCAGATGTGATGCCATTGTACCCATCCCCCTTTCCATTTTCTCCTTTCAATAGGAAACGATTTCTCTCTATGACTAAGACATTTCCATCCTTCAGCCATTGAACAGAAACCAATGCAAATGAAAAGCATGTTTCACGTACAGCAAGGAACAAACAACTGCTTCCTTCTGTTCTCATTGGCAAGACCTACCGAGGGCTTGGCGGATTAGTGCTTTTATCTAGGAAGGGCCCCAATAGATTCCCACTATTAGAACGATACATAAAATTCCACCGGCTGGAGAACAAAACAACTCTGAAAGTATCTGGAGGCGTGATCAGCAACAGAAAAAGCTCCATGGTATTTATACTAGCTGCAAGAGCTGAACAGGTTCAGACGCTAGAGGGGGAAAGCCTACAGTGTGCTCCAATTAGAGCTGAAACATATCTGTGGTCAATATCATATCTGCTGATTTCACTTGATTTATACCCCATCCACCAAAATGGATAACAACCGCTATTCAGGTCCATCTTTACTGGCTATCCATTTTGGGTCATTTTTGCATTTGGAGATGCAAAGTTACTTCATTTTGAGTTTTGCATATGCACAGTAGTTACTTCATTTTTTGGCTAAACATCCAGACAACTTAACCAAAAAGCCAAATAATCGAACCACCAATAAAACAGATATGCAAATGTCCATTTTGGTTGCAGATAGCATTCAGAGATTTGGAGGATTATCTGAAAATGCAAAGAAGATCCCATGAACATAAAATTCACTATTCAATTCAGCAATAGCTCCAATCTCTGTATACTATACATTATTTATATACATTATATAAATGAGAGGGATGAGAGAGGGAGCGAGATCTTAACAGTCCATATTCGCATGTCATGGAATTATGTACTCCTGAGCAAAGTAGAAATTATTTTATTACAAGAGCTGTCATTTCCTGTATTTTGTACAAACATCTGGCAATGTACAAACAAATGAGGTTCTAAACTGTGGTTGGTCCCTATGATCTGCACCAATTTAAACATCCAACAAGGACACAGTGTTGTCAGTGTTTTACACCTGCTTTGCCTCACATACAACAGCACAAGTTGCAAGCCAGTGGAGAATGAAACCTGTTATTTTTTAACGTGACTGTGTTCCTTTAAAGCTGGATGTTCCGCTTAAATTGCTGATTCTGGTACAATAATTGAGTTGGCCTCAGTACCAGGCCTTGACAAACCAAAAGTGCCTACCTTCAGTTTCAAATTTAATTTGGTTTAAATTAAGTTTAGCCAAATTTAGTTTGGTTCCCAAAATGCCCAAGTAATACCATCAAATGCCCAAGTTAAACCAGTCATTCCCCCAAAGAGACTTACTGTCTTGTACATGCACAAGCTTATATCAGTTGCTCCCAAACTTTTTCCCTGTGTGACTGCTTGGAACCTTAACTATAATCCCACGACCTCAGATAGCAAAAAATATTTTTAAAAAAATAAAAAAAAACAACCACATTCAAACACCACCAAGTATCAGTCAGGACTGCAAACCTTTTGGAACATTATTATTAAGTATTTATATAGTGACAGCAATGTACCTAGTGCTTTACAATAATAAATTATCAGCAGATCCCTGCCCCAGTGGGCTTACAATCTGAGAGACACAAAGGAGGGAAGTCGAAGGACGGAATAAGAATACATCCACAAACTTGCAACTGCACATGCTTAGCTTATTACAGAGGACCCTAAGAAAATCAAGGAGGACACTAAGGAGTTGAGATGCTAGGAAAAGCCTGAGGGAACAGACAGGTTTTTGGGAGGGAGTTGACAGTTGGGAGGAAGCAGAATGAATGTATTCAGGGAGAGAGTTTCAGGCATTGGGGTAAGCAAGGAAGAACAGGTGGATACATTTCAAGGAGCAAGTCAGTCATGGTCACATAAGGGTGGTAGCAGAGAAGTAGCAGAGTTTCTGGACAGGTGTGTGGCGAGATACAAGTGCAAAGAAATAGGAGGGGGCAAGGCCATTAAGGGCTTTGAAAGTAAGGACCAGGGTTTTGTGTTGGATGCTGTCACCAGGGTTTGAGGCCCTCACTCCCTTTAGAGGCTGTCCCCCGTTTGTCCACCAGGCCAGCCACAACCTAGTTGTCTGTGCCTGCATGGGTCCCCACATGATCAGAAAACCTTCACTGCAATCAGGGAGCTTTCAGAGGTCCGCACCCCTAGCCAAGCCTCCCCTTGATCTCCCAGCCCAGCCGTAACGCAGAGAACGTTCTCTGGCCACCTGTTGCTTGGAAGACTTTGCAGTGGGGTTGTCTTATATGAAAAAGGTTCGTCTAGGCAATCACCTAGATAGGAGTACCCCCAAGTGAATTCCCCCAAAGCCAAATAAAGACACAAGCACGCTAGGCTTGATTATAAAACATATATTGAGTACATACAAGTACAAGTCTGTTGATCAGATAGTGCAAGTCAATAAATCAAACAAAGTACAATGTCCCCATGACAGATGCATTTAGGTAGAGGGAGCCAGTGGAGGGATGAGAGGAAGGGCTATACATGATTGAAACAACAGGAGAGATGGATGACCTTGGCAGTCAAGTTCTAAACAGATGTAGGGGGGCAAAGTGAGGAGAAGGTTGCAATAGTCAAGGCGAGAGATGACTAGACCATGGACTAGTAAGGAAAAGCTAGATTTTAGCAATGTTGTGCAGGGAGAGGCAACAGACTGGATCTACGGTTTAAAAGGAGAGAGAAGTCAAATATGAACCCCAGGCTATGTGCCTGAGGGACAGGCTGGATGGTGATCCCCTCAATGGAAATTGAGAGGAAGGAGAAGGAGGAAAAGTTTAGTTTTGAATACATTAAATTTGAGTGGGTGATGAGAAACCCAGGCAGAGATATCAGAGAGAGCATTTGTGATGTGAAACTGGATGGAGGGAGAGAGAGGGTGGAAAGATAGAGCTGAACATCGTCAGTGTACAGGCAATACTGGAAGTCACGAGATTCAATGAGTTTGCCCAGGGACAGAGTGTAAAGAGAGAAGAGTAGTAAGCTGATCGCAAGATCTAAGGATGTACTGTCCTGGGATTAAGATGAAGACCTGATCCTGCAGTAGTAGTTGTACTCAAGAGAAAAAGGCACTCACTTCTCACAGCTCTTTTAAAATCCCAGTCTCAATACATATTGATCGTAAATTTGTCTGCAAATACTGTCATTTTTGCATTGCTGCCAATCAAATATTTTATATATTTGCTGGCAGTAAAAAAAAAAAAAAAACCACAATTAGCAGGGATTTTTAAAAGGAGTTACAATGTAGTCAGTAAAAAAAGTGGTGGTCGTCTAATTTAAATATCTTTTAATTGGCAATCCTGCTGCAAGCCCTAGCTTCAAAAATGCCTAATTGGGAAGCAGAACGCACATTCTATGAAATCTCCCTTCGTCTTCTAAACATCTTAAGACACAAAAGCTTGTGTCCCTAGTGTATCTTCTCCATGTTATTAGGACAACAGCTAGTCAAGTTCAAAAGGCAGCTGGCTCCCAAGAGGCCTAGCTAGAAAGAGCTATATAATTTCTAATCACTGTAATTTCTCTGCAGGATTGTAATAGTGGTTGACTGCGTCAATATGTGGAATGTCAGTAAATGATTTCATCCAAAGAGAGCAGAGAAAAATCATTTTAAAAAAGAGAGAAAGAAAGGGGACAAAAGCTTCAACTCAAATACCTGGAGGAGCTGGCTTGAATGGGCTTAGTGGCCATTTCGATATGCAATAAACAAGACTGAGCAGAAAGAAGTAAATAGACTATTAAGAATTCTTTCTTGAACAGTACAAGGGTCCTAAAGAGCTAGATTGTGCCATTCTTACACCAAGTAGTAACTTACTGCATGCCTAGCTCCAGTGACTTTGGGTATTAATGGGGAGAATGTCAGGGGAACACTCTGGCCCAAGATAGTACACAAGCAAAAAGATGGGTGCTGGTGTATAAATCCAGAGGAGCTTCAAAAAAGCCAGTCAAGTCACTCTGGATTGTCAGGATCCAACATCCAAAATTTGATCAATTAAACAAGACTTGCCACAATGCTGTGGGGAAGAAAATCATCATCATCGTCATCATGATTATTAAACCCATTTTGCAGATGGGCAAACTGAATCAGAGTGGGTTAGGAACTGAAGTAATTTAGACCCTCTAGGAAACCAATGACATGATTCTCTAAGCAGAGAATACTAGAATTTAGCACAAGTGTGAGGCAAACTAAAATGAATGAGGCTCCTGCCTATGCTAAGTGTCAGCACTACACTCTGGTGGATCATGCTGTGTATCTCGCTGATTTTCAACGAGACTTTTCTAGGCTAACTATATACCCCAAAACAATGGGTCTGTGAGCAAAGTCAGTAAGAGGATCAGGTAGCACAGTATCTTTTTATCCCACCAATCTGCTCCATGAATATATGTAGAGAAGGAAGAGCAAGAGGGAAGCCTCTTATTTCTCAGTCTCTCTCAGACATTGATGAACTTATCAGATTTGTTCACATCGAGAGCATCTACTGCTGAAGATGATGCAAGAGTCAGAAACACAGCATCTTGATTGCCAGGGCTCAGGTGGAGTCTACAGCTAGAAGAATCATCTGTGATTTGCAAAGTGAGCAGACTGACTCTGAAATCATGGAGGAGGAACGACAATGAGGGTTCAATCTCCACTGCGAAACAGAAAGGAGAGGCGCCATTCAAGAATGCCTGCTGCTGAGCATTCTTCTTCCTTCCAAACAGAACTAGGTTCACATCTCCCATCTGGGGTAACCCAGCATCACTCTGCTCAAATTGGTGGAGCTACGCCTATTTATACCAGCTCAGAATCTGACCCCAGGAGATTAGACCCTTAGTAACAAGTGCATTTAAAGATGTGAAAGGGGAAAGCAAGCGATAACATAACAGCCCAGAAACAATAGGTTTCATTCTCAGACTTGGATATGCCCCCTTGTGTGTGTTGTGTATTCTAGAAGGAAAGCATGTTAAATTTAAGCTTAGCAAAAGCTCGACACACACTTCTTACCAAGCCCAGGACAAAAGAAACAATTCCCATAGTTATTTATTTTAAGTTCCACTAAACACAACACTCCCCTGGCAGTGTTTGCAACTCATAACACTCCAGCACTGTAGTACTTTAGTGAAGGGGTAGGGAATCTGCAGGACTTGGCCCAAACCTGGCCCATGGCCATATTTTATTTTATTTTTATTCTAGCCTCTTTCCAATTTCTGGATCTGGCCCACAGACCCAGACCCTAACTTTTAATAAGCACTGAAACAGCGATCTCAGCAAAGGGGAGGGCATGCACTCAAGGATAGGAGACAGATCCATGGCATCAACCCATGATTTGAACTAGGGCTGAACAGAGTAGAAGAAAAAGTATTTGAGAGTATTACCGAGTAGCTGAGTGCCGGGCCCAGGTTTTCAGAGTGCCGGGCCCAGGTTTTCAGAAGCTGCTCGGTAACACTGTTGAACACACTGTTGAACACACGGAACTCAGGAAAATATGGAGTATTTTGTCAAGTAATTTACTGAGTCCCCTAAGTGGTAGGCAGGAAGGGCGAAAGAAGGGGCAGCAAAAGCAAACTCACTGAGAGGACGCAGCCTGTGGAGTCGAAGTGGAACCGGCTCGCTGCCCACCGCCGCCGCCGGTGAGGTCCCCCTAGTGCTGTGACCCTGGTGAGATCTCCCAGCACTGCATGTCTCCCAGCTGCAGGCTGGGAGATCAGGCCACTATCTTTTTCTGGGAGCATGTTGGGAAATGTAGTCCAGCATGCTGGACTACATTTCCCAACATGCTCCCAGAGAAAAACAGCACTGGGGGACCTCTATTTATTATTATTAATTATTATTATTATTAGCAAGCATTTATATAGAGCCAGCAATGTACCTGGTGCTTTACAAAGTAATTGAATAGACATGGTCCCTGCCCTAGGGCTTACAATCTGGGGGGAGACGTGAAGGAAGGGGAACAGAGGGAGAGACAAGGAGTGTAACATTCACGAGGATGCGAGGTCCCAGGGGCACACACTTGGCCTGGTTACATCAAGAATGATGGCTGGTTGGTCCATGTGGTGAGGATACGAGTACACAGATCTTAGGTAACAGATTGTACTGGATGGAGGGTATCAGCAGGAGTTAGGTGAGTGGAGCAAGTAGTCGGGGAGGGCAGAGCGGAAGAGGTGGGTCTTGAGGAGCAATTTTAAGGTATGAAGGGAGGGGGCAAGGCGGATGTGGGCAGGGAGGGAGTTCCAGGCATGGAGGGCAGCTAGGGAGAAGGGACGAAGGCGGTCAGGGGAGGAGTGGGAGGGTGAGAGAGGGGACAGAGGAGGAGCGGAGTTCACAGACTGGAGTACAGAGGGAAATTAGCACAGAGGTAGGGGGAAGCAAGGTTGTGAAGAGCTTTATAGGTGGGGTCAAAGTGCTAGGAGGGCTTCACTGGTACCAGCAGCAGGTGGTGAGCCGACTCCACTTCAGCTGCACAGGCTGTGCCCTCTCAGTGAGTTTGCTTTGTTGCCTCTGCCCCCTCTCTTACCCCTTTCCTGGCCACCACGCCTACCTCCCTTCCTGCCTGTCACATTAGGGAATTCATGCCTACCCACCTGCCTGCCTGCCACACCAGACTGTTCAATCAAGGAGTTACCAAGGAAACCAAGTTCCATGACTATTACTCGGTTTCGCAGTACTTGGTTAAATCAAGTCACGCACCACAATCCTCAGTAAATAGTAAACCCAATTTGAACCTTTCCCTTTCTCTCCCCCTCATAAGCACACCCCTTAAGTACCCCAATGTCTATCCAGCCTGTGGAGCTTGAAGAGATTTTCAAAGTGGCCACAGGAGTGAAAAGATTCCCCACCTGTTCTTGGAGCAAGGACCGGGAGGGTGGGGAGAGAAGCAGACGGAATCTCCAGCCTGTTGTACATTTCCAACCCATGGCTGTTCTCCATCCAGCCTGCAGAGACTCCCCTAAACGTACATTCATCACTGCAGCCTGCCATCCACTTCCCAGCAGCCTGCAGGCAGAAGGGGTGAGGGGAGAAGAGGTTCCGTGTATCACGCCTCCACAAAGCGTTCCCGGTGTGAGCCCACTCTGCCTCAGGAAGGACATGAGCACTCCTAGCATGGCCACACCCTGCCCCTCTGCAGGACAATCCAGCTTGATAGCTTTGGGCTAGTGTGCATCTGGGAGGGAAGTACCCGTCTCTTAGAACAAGAGGGAAAGGGAGACTGAAACAGACAACTGAAACTGACTTGATACGAAACATTACAAGGAAACTTAGAGCAAAAATGGATGTAGGAAGTTAGATTATTTAAAAACGAAAGTATTTAAAAATCTGGGATGATGTGAGCCACATGGGTACGGGAATTTGATGTTTTCCAGAGTGCATTTTAGTGAGACCATGATCCTCTAAGCAGTTGTGAAAAAACAGTAACCCAAGGGAGTCAGGCTCTCAGCTTCCATGGAATTAGGGTGCCTATATTTTCTTGAAAAACATCTTTACCACTGTGCTTAATACACTGCATGGATATTTATAGGGTACAGTTCAATTTATGATATTAATCCAAAATATTAAACACAACCACGTTTAGGAAAATGTGAGCGGGGAAACCCAATAGCTTCCACTTGCTTTGGTGGAACGTGAAGGCCACCCACTAAGAGAACATATGCAGAGGCAAGAACTTCATGCTTGTTTGTGGGGAAAACGTTATGTGGAGGATACAATTTGCTGAAAACAGAACAGCTGAACTGAAGCAGGCCACTTTCTACAGTGCTGTGAAGTCTTGCTAGATTTATCCTTTCTTTCTCTCCCACTGTTCAGTCTCAGTTGTTTAAGTCTTCCAGTCAGAAATGTGTCACGAGCCCATAGCAACGTGAAAGTATCACTGCAGGATTTCTACTGCTGCTGCACGTTACAAGTCACACTTTACAAAAGGGGTCATGGATTACCCAATACACCCATCAACTACTTTTCAGAAATGCTGATCACCCACCACATCCACTGACTTATCTTGGTGCCATGCATGTGCCAGCATTTGGGAAAGGTCACACACTCAGAGTACTTACACTCAAAAAAAAAATCCATAGATAGGAAATATTATTTTATTATTTATAATTTCTATATCACTTTTGGTGTTCAAAGTGCTTTGCAATCCTTATCTAGTTCACACTCACAACAACCCTGTCATTATTATTATTCCCATTTTAGACATAGTGACTTGCTTGAGGCCACCCAGTAAATTCATGATTAAGATGGGATTTGAACCATGGTCTCCCAAGTCTAATCTCAACCATGCTATGAATCTTGGATTTTATTTCTCATTGAGCCCTTGGGCCTTTGTTAGTTTATTCAGAAAATGACGGAGCAACTGTTTGTCCCCTACTGTGCAAAGAGCAGGATGTTGGGGGAAAGGCTGAGGTGCAGAGGAAGTATCATCAGTGGAAGCAAGATTCAGACTAGAGTCCTGCATATCTAACTGAGCCCGATCAGACTCAAGGAGCCCAGTTGGGTTCAGTTCAGGAGCCCTTCCAGCCTACACACTCGGCTGGGTCAGACTCCCCATGCCAAGAGGCCTTGGCCTCATGAAGCACTGTGATGTCATGGGGCTCCATTAGTGTTGTCCTAACCCCTTTCTGACACAGCCCTCCCCCCCCCCACAACACCATAACATCGCAACGCTCTGCGGGGGGGGAGAGTTACAATAGAAAGGGGACAGGAAAACCTCTTTACCACCATCTCCTGGCCATACCCCAGGCAGGGCCGGCCTTAGAATTTGCAAGGCCCGGGTGGAACCAGCCCCAGGCTGTTGAGCCAACCCAAGCCAGAATCTCTGGGATCAAGGATGAAGGTCTGGTAAAAGTTCCCGCTGAGGCAGTCACTTTTACAGTGACAGTAGCTCTCCCAACTCCCAGCAGCAGTGGTGGTGCCTCCCCCCGGCCCCACCCCTTGCAGCAGCACTGACAAGAGGAGGGTGTGAGAGGCAGCAAGAGGGGGCGGGGCATCACTGCTGCTCCTTTAATGTCTCCCTCCCTGAGTCGACCTCCCCCTCCCTTCCCCTTTCGGTTGGGGTCCCCCAAGGTTCTGTCCTTGGCCCTCTCCTCTTCTCTATCTACACCCTGTCCCTTGGCAAAATTATTGCCTCCCACGGATTCCAATATCATCTCTACGCTGATGACACCCATCTCTCTCTCCTCGTCTATCCGCTCACGCCTCGTCGACTGCCTCTCTGATATCTCCGCCTGGATGTCCCGACGTCAACTCAAGCTAAACATGGCCAAGACCGAACTCCTCATTTTTCCTCCCTCCCCTTCCTCTCCCTCTAACCTGACCATCTCCATCGATGGGGTCACCATCTGTCCTGTTCTCCAAGCCCGCAGCCTGGGCTTCATCTTCGACACGCACCTCTCTTTTAAACCTTACATTGATTCTGTGGCCAAATCCTGCCAATTCGCTCTCCACAACATTGCCCTCATCCACCCCTTTCTCTCTATCTCCTCGGCCAAAATCCTTGTTCATGCCATGGTTATCTCTCGCCTCGCCTCAACTACTGCAACCTCCTCCTTGCTGGCCTCCCTCGCTCCCACCTGTCCCCCCTTATCGCAATCCAAAACTCTGCCACCAAGGTCATTCACTCTGCCCGTCGTTTCGACCATGTGCAGCCTCTCCTCCTCTCCCTTCACTGGCTCCCCCTTCCTGAACGTATCCTGTTTAAACTCCTGGTTTTCACATTCAAATCGCTCCACGACCAAGCTCCCCCTTACCTCTCGGACCTAATTTCCCTACGCACTCCTGCACGCTCTCTCCGCTCTTCCTTTGTCCCCTCCCTCACTCTCCCTCGTTTCTCCTGTTCGCCTAACCGCCTTCGACCCTTCTCCCTCGCTGCCCCCCATGCCTGGAACTCCCTCCCTGCCCACATCCGCCTTGCCTCCTCCCTCCGCTCCTTCAAATTCCTCCTCAAGACCCACCTTTTCCTTGCTGCCTTTCCCAATGCCTGCTAGTCTTTCCCCTTACTCTTACTGTCTGCCCTCCTCTGATGACTGTTGCTACCAACCTCTTTGTAACCAAGCCAAGCATACGCACCTGAGACTTCGCATCCGCTTGAATGTTTGTTTGTCTTCTCCCATGTCTCTCCCAGTCCCCTCTCCCTGTCTCCCCCTCCTTGTCTTTTAGATTGTAAGCCACAGGCAGGGACCGTGTCTAGTTCTGTACAGCACCAGGTCATACGACTGGAGCTTTATAAATGTCTATTAATAATAAAAATAATAATAATACGGAAGTTTCTACCAGGCCCAGTCCTTTCTCCCAGAGCTGCAACCTAGAAGCCCTGATGTTTCTGGGCCAGAGAAGTCAGGGCTTAACCCAGAGCTTGGAGACTCCAAGCCCAAACCTAGAGTCAAACCTGGAAAGGCGACAGCCCTAGCGGATGCGGGAGCTCAAGTACAGCACAGGGGAATGCCTTAACCTTGCCCTTTTCCTGATGTGTCCTGCTGCCCCCGTGGTGCATGGTGACATCATGGCACTCTGCAGGGGAGTGGGGCATGTCAGGAAAAGGGAAGAGCAGCGTAATCCCACCCCTTTTCTGATGTTCCCTGTCTCCAGGGTGTACGGTGACATCATTGCATTCCATGGAAGTGGGGCCACCCCCAGGACAGACCAGGCCCAGAATATCCTAGCTACATTGGAACTGGCTCAGGTCAGTCCCATCGTAGTCAGACCGGATTCAGACTCGATTTTGGAGTCCGTGCTGGGCTCTAATTCAGACTCTCAACCTTCTGTGTACAAGCTTGGCAAATGTTCAACAAGGCTAGAGGGAATCTGTCCCCCTCTAGCCTTCTGCCCCCCACCATCAGTCCAGCGCAGGCACATGCAACCACTAAAATTAAGGAAGAGCTGTCCTACTATGCCTCAAAACCTCCCTTATACCCATGGAAATTGCCACTATAAAGCTCTACCTATTGCATTTCTGGCCTCTTGACCCAATACAGTATTTTTCCCTGCATCTATATTGCAGCCAAGTAGAAGAGACACCTACCCCTTTCTCTTCAGCATGGGGGGCAGACACAGCCTGGAGATGGATCAGTCTCAATGATTATTTTATTCATTGATTGATTTAAATTTCTATGCCACCCTTCCCAAAGGTTCAAGGCAGCTTACAAATCATAAACACACTCAAGGGGGCAGGGCCATCCCCATTACTAATAAGACCTATGCTTGGAAAAGCCCTGCTGCATCCAGGCCAGGATCAAGTTGGTTCTTGTGCAGCTGGACTTGGGTCAAGCTCTGGTTTGATTTGGAGCTTGTGTAGGGCTGGGGCCATGGAACTATTTTAAGGCCCCAAATAAGGTCATGCAGGCAAAAGGTTTGTGTTAGGGCATCGGACTTGGTGGACGTCAGTTCTTGTCCTCTCTCAGCCAATGGCCAGCAATGTGATCTTGACAAAGACACTTCATATCTCTGTGCTTCTCTTACCCTTCCTACCCTGTGTCTACCTTTCCTATGCAGATTGCAAGCCAAACTCTTATTGTGCAATGGTACAGCACCTAGTACAAGGCACCTCTAGCAGGACTGACACCTCCAGGTTAGAGGGAGCAGTGCCCCTACAGTAGCAGCAGAGTCTTGCCACCATTTTAGTGGCTCCTGTCAGGGCTCAATCCTTGCTTTTGTCCCAAGGAGCCTCAGGCATGGCAGAGGTGACAGGACTAAGGGCAGCTGCAGGACCCTGCCTCCCTGCAAACCAAAGGCTGCAGCCATGCCCTGGGGAGGATGCTAGTCTGCAGGAAGCACTGTCCTGGGAGCTCCAGGAGTAGTAGATTCATGCCACCACTCCTGGTGGCTCCCGTGGGTCTGGAACAGCTGCCCTGACTGCCCCACCCTAAGGCCTACATCTAGGCATGGTTCTAATAGCACTACCAACAGTCACGTTCACCCAACCTTGTGCAGCAGCACTTAGCCACTCCCCAAATTGCATTAAAGAAAGGCTACAACAATGTGCTGGTGGTGCCAAGGATCACTCTCATTCCTGAACCCCCTAGGCAAGGCCACTCTAGCTATGTATTTTTGTACAACTGCACTTTTTTGTGAGACACATTGGCAACTTGCCCCATTTGAGGCTTGAATAGGGAAGACTATGAATGGTGCTTTAGGGTGCATTTCTCCAAACATGCACAACAAGCACACTGTGTCAGATAAGAGAATTTGGGCAAAAAGCATTGTTCAGTGACAATAATGTTATTTTGTGACCTGACATGTTCCCAATTTGAAAGTCAATGGAAGGACACTTTATCTGTCTATGTTACAGCTCTGATTATTGAACAGCTCCAGGAATCAGGGTCCTGGGTTTGAACTGCATCAGCTACTTACTCACTACGCGATCTAGGAAAAGGCCATGCCTCCAAGTGATTTTCATGAACAACTGACAGGCCACTTAATTCTGCACCCCCACCAACGTCCATGAGAGTTCTATTTGTACCTTGGAAAATCTGACCAAGTTCCCGCATCTGCAAAATGAAACTGTGAGAGGGGGCTTGCAGAGATGGAAGACAGCACTAGGAGATATGCCAGTCACCTAGCAACACAATTGGTAGGAGAGTTGCATCATCAACAGACACAGGGAACAAGTAGAGGACAGGCACAGGGAGCAGCAGAGTGCACTGGCTGATGCCACAACACAGCCTAATGTGTTCCAGCTGGAGCTATATAAGGGCTCCAAACCAAGACAGCAGGGTGTTTGATGAAGGAAGAAAGACACACACACATGGTTCAACCTCCAGCAAGCCTGTTCATGGAGACATGCCCTACAACAACCAACTCTTGACAAAAGGAAGCAGGCAACCTCCAGGCCACAGCTCCAGGGAAGCTGGAGAGGGGACCCCAGTATAAATAAACATAGCCTTTTTCAGTCCTCTTGAGGAAGGCTTTGGGGAGGGATCTGAAGATCTTGTCCCTTGGAAAAGTTCCCCCAAGGGGTGTGCCCAGGAGGTGGAGGAGATCAGTCCCTGCTGCCTGGGAACACAGTCCTGAAAGTAACCATCAGTCCACCACACAGTAAGGGATCTAATCAGGAAATCTCCTCGCACAGGCAGAGGAGCCAGTTACATTTTTTACACAGGGCCTCTCTCAAAAGATGTTTTGAGGACTAATTCATAACATGAAAACTGCCAGGACACAAGACATGTATTAAGTATAGTTTCCTTACCTGTCTCTCCAAGAGCATGGCAGGGAAATAAAGCTAAGAAGAGTAACTTAGGCAGTCAAAATAGGCTAACAACACTCAAAACTTCCCATCTCAAAGAATCTAGTCATTATTACTCCCATTTTATTGATGGGGAAACTAAGGCAGGGGACACTGAATTAGGTCACACACAATATGGCAACAGACACAGATGAGGACTCGGGTCTGCACCACCTAGTCCAGCATGTTCTCCTTCTAGTCTTACATTTTTCTCCAGCTGACATTTAATAAAAATAAAATAATAAGCCTTAGGAAATGGAACAGGGCATGTGTTTATGGAATTCTTTAATCATTACTCAGCCAATAATATTTTTTTTCTTCTATATGCACTCACTGCCACAGAAAGTGCCAAACATGTTCATAAGTTTCACTCAGGTCTTTTCCTCCCCTCTTTGGCTACAGGAGACCTCTGAGGGGCCACAGAATTTTGGTGGCATGAAATGAGTATGTCACACATAACATAGCAGAATGCCAAACTTTAGCAGACTGATTATCAAACAGTTTGCACAGCTAGAGCTGCTTAGATGAGATATCCGGTTGCAGGATCTCTAAGAGCTCACAAACTCTCAGCTGATCTGAAATATATTTTACTTTTGGCTCAGTTGGGTTAACAAGAATGAGACACACGTTCACATAAACACAGGGTCAGATCTTCAGATCAGGCATATAGCCCTGTACCCATTAACTCAAGCGGAGCATGTCATCTACAGATCAGTGGTTCCCAGACCTTTTACCTGTGTGACTCCAGTATATATTCCTGTAACCCCAAACAGAGAGAAAGGAAAAAAAAAAAAAAAGCTTGCAAAGAATATGGGTAATTTCAGACGTTACGAGATCACGGTGAACCACAGTGACCCCCCTGTGGTGGCCACGATTCCCGTAACGTCTGATGTGAGTTCTGCCAGATGTTCACCCCAGTGAACCTCCGGCAGGAATCACAATGACCACGACTCTGGACCTCCGGCCGCCCAGAGGTCCAGAATTGTGGTGGGATCAGGCCCCAACCATGGTTGGATTGGCCACGTTCCAGAAACGTCCAAAGGTAACATCTGTTACATTCAGCCCTGCTGGATCATGGTCCCAACCATGGGACGGGATCAGGCGCAGTGGCCAGATTGGGCGCTGCGCCTGCCCGTCTCCCGGAAGGCGGGCGGCCGGGGCTGTGCGGCCGCACGTCATGCCATGCAGCCCCGCCCCCTCCCCAATCCCCCTTCAGAATCAGGCCGGCACATCTAAAGGATGGACAGTCTGATTCCTGACCGGGATCCAAAACGGATCCCGGTCCGTCGTTCAGCGTGGCGGGCCTCCGGGCCCATCACGTCTGAAATTACCCTAGGAGTCAAGATCATGACTAAACCTGCAGAAGATTTAAAACCCACACTTTTTAGGAACCTCTCTGTTCTTAATAAAGGGGAAGTGACCATTTTCACACACACACACGGCACAACATTAGTCGGTTTCATTTCCTGGTTCTTGAAGACTAGCAGGATGATGACAGTGCTGAGAACTAGACAATGCTGTTTAAATTTACAAACAATAAAATCCCCTTATCCAGGCTCCTCATTCCTGTTGTTCAGTTAAGGAAGTTATTGGCAGGTGACTATCTCTCAACCTCAGTTCCCCATCTGTAAAATGGGAAGACCTACTACACAAGATTCACCAAGATAAGGATTGTACAGCACTCTGAAAATCAAAAGTGCTATAGAAATGATAAGTAGCACTGTCTGTATGACTAGAGGAACTGTACTGAATCCAGACGATTTACCATCCTTATCATATAGCACCTCTCTTTCACATATGGCACAGCACTTCCAACCATTTACATTAGTTAGGTGGCTTAACAAATGTTTTTGTTTGTTTGTTTTTTAAAAAGAAAAAAAAAATCTTACCGATCATGGTGGTTCCCCCAGCCAGGGCTGCCTTCGTTCCTTGGAAGAAGTCATCAGCAGACGTCATTCCCTGGTCTGGCATCTGAAAGCGGGTATGGACATCAATGCCGCCGGGGATCACCATCCGGCCATGGGCTTCAATGGTTTTCACTCCCCCTGGCACAATCAGATTCTCTCCTATTTGCCTGGGTGAACAGGTTTCCGTCAGCAAGTCCGTTATAATACAGTACATTGAGTGAATACAGTTAGAAACATGGTTGGGACTGTGATACTTCAGCCTTGATACAGTATCCTCTGTATCCTACAATATGTTCTATTGTATCCACATAGCCATTATGCCAGTGGTTCACAACCTGTGAATTGCAACCCATTGGTGGGTTCTGGATGATTCACAGAAGCACGAGTAGAACCCAGGGAAGGCAGTGGCAGCTGAGGTTGCAGTACGGACAAGGAGGTGACAAGTTCTCAGGAGTCAGACCCTCTGCAGCACTTGTAGCCCACCTTCCCAGCTAGTCGGAGGAACGTCACATCTGGCTGGGGCTGCAGAAGAGGAGGAGGCTGTTCACAACGGGTGTTTTCAAACACGAGTATACCCCAAGTGGCCACCCAGGATCTGACCACCTGCCTGAAGGTGGAACTGCCAGATGCATGCTCCTCCAAAAGGATGCATGGCAACGGGAGGCCACAAAGCCCCTGCCTGTATGAACAGTAGCAGACAGCCAGGCCAGCTGACAGGTCTGCCACTCATAGGTGCTGTGGGTGCGGGAAACAGCCTTTGCAGATCACAAGCCCTGGTTGGGAGCACTGGGGAGCCTGGATTCCCCAGCTTTCACACCTAGGACATGTCACTTGCAAAGGCCGGGCCAGTGCGCTTCCACCTCCCCCAGGGTCTATGGCAGAAGAAGTGCATGGCGGCTTGCCTCCATGGCCAGGGTAGTCACACTGGGAGCTGCCCATTTTAATCGCTCCCCATGCACTCCACCTCTGTGGGTGCTCCATGGCAAAACTACACTGTGGCCACCAACTGCCCCCGACCCCCATTAGTTTGCTCGTTTGAAAACATCCATTCTCTCTCTTGGCTCCATGCAGCCTTTTGCATCTGTCTGGTACTGGCTGCTCCCTCAGTAGGAGCCTGGGAGCCTAATGACTCCTTGATCAATGCGCTGTCTTGTGTACTCACCCACAGTGGATCCTGAATTTATTCTAGTGGGTCCTAGATGTTTTTACATGATTTGGTGGATCTTGTCCACTAAAAGGCTGAAAACCACTGCATCACACTATATAGCCACAGTAATATAGCTGTGAAGCTGCCCAGTCCCCATTTCATACTGATTCTCTGCTTATGGCCCAATCAATATTCGAGTGGAGTTACTGGGGGTCTTACCAGATGAACTGGGCCCTTAACCAGTTGTGCAATCATTTATTCTGGGCTGTGACCACCATTTGCACACTATTTTGGAAAGCAGCTTGGCTTGCATCTTATTTTAGCTATTCATCTTATGCTTAAGGATATGTAGAGAATGAAACCTACACATATGTTAGCTACCAAATCTCTGATGAGACCCAAAGGCCCCTCAGTCTAGCTATGCAAAATTTATTTTTAACACATTAAATTGTGGATGGCACATTACAATTTATTAGGTGTCTTTCAATGTTTCTTCCAACTTCTAACCTTGATTTAAAGAGCAGATTTGCTAGATGTACGGCCACAGACAGGCAAAAAAAATCTATGATTGTCAATCTTGGCCAGTCACTTTTTCCCAGAAAATTTTATTCCAAGGAAATCTGCAGTATTTATTATAAATATGCCAAAATTGAACGCGCAATGATCAGCAACACAAGAGCTTGATTCAGGCCCACTAAAGACAACGGAATTTTCTCCGGTGGCTCTAATGGGTTTTAAATTGGTCAGTTTTAGATTCAGAACAGCCAAATAATTATATTAAATGTATCATAAATTTATTAAAGTACTCGTTCACAGAATTCTTCCATCAAGCATGAGAATAGCCATTAGATATTCATTTTCCATGCATCCCAACATCACTCAATTCTACCAAGTTATCACTTGCAGCATATTACGTTTTATTTTCTACTTTCAGATCACATCACAATATCCATTCTAAGTGTACTCACTTTATCAAGCCATCTTCCATGTAAATGTCTGCATAGAAAGACTGGTCATCATTAACTATTTTACCACCCTTGATCAAAAGACGATCACTCTGAAACAAAGAACCATGTAACAATACATAATTATTCAGTGAGAAAGCTGACAGGTTGCAGTGTCAGTTCCAAGATAAAAGAGTGGGAAAGGAAAACAAGTCTTGCATTATTCAAAGCACGTGTCAAAAAACAAGTCAATTACCAGCACTTTCAACAGGAAAGTTGAAATAATATTTCATGTGGAAAGTTCCTTTTATCTTTCTAATGATCTTTAGGTACCAGTGAAGTATATTCTCGATTGAAAGGGGTGGGTGGGTATTTTGTGAGCCTTGTTGGTTTGTTTTAACTGTACCTGCAACCAATCAAAATAAAATATATATATAAAAACCTTAAAAGTCAGCTACTGCAAAGCATTAAGCTCCATTTCAGTTGAGGCAAATAACAGTTTTCAATAAAGACTATTATTTTTAATTTAGGTGTAGGCAAAACTTCATAAAAACGCCTACAGAGATTAAAGTCACCACTTGGCTAACTATGAGTCAATTGCAGTCAGGGAAATTGACCAAATGTCTGTTGCCATGAGTTACACAACACAAACACACTCATTTCATCCAACCGTAGCAGTTTCAATTCGGGGGATACTTTTTTTAAAAAAACCACTGTATTTCTATGTTAGCTACTGCATAATCAAATGACATATGAGCACATATTAGTCAATTAAGTTAAAGAGAAGGATTTTAAAAGCCATATCATTAAGCTTCCCTCAAATTAGACTCTAGTTTGATAGAAATAGAAAAGTAATTATAATAATACAGCTAGCAAGCATTCCCTTCCATACATCAGCTTAGCTACACATAACACTGCAGCTATGTTAAGTGAAAAATAAATGCTTCTTTTTGTACTCTTCACAAGATACACTGTAAATACCTTAGGAAATGAAGTATTTTAACATTATACTTATATTTCCCCCAAAAAATAATGTGCATACATATTAACATCAAATTCAAGATGTGCTTTTAAAATGCACTGCTATATTTAAACTTCATAGTAACACCTGATCTCCTGTAAAGTATGAGCTCCTGGGATATGGCAGGATAAACATTTAAATAACTTTTGAAATGAGACTTCACCTATTCCCTACATAGATCAGCCATGTAATTTCACAACCCTAAGGCCTAGCCTACTATTTTTCATATTTAAAAGCTCCAGAAACTGATTTTCATTTTATGGAAGGGGGTAGACTATGCAAACAGCATTGAACATAACCTTGAAATGAAGTTAGAAATAAACAAAAGTCAATAATGCAGTAAATGGTAATAGCAGTCAAAGTTTGCAAGCAGGACTGGGGCCCCACTGTACTAGGAGCTGCACAGACACATCAAACAAAAATCCCTGCCAAAGAGTTAACAGTTGGATTTAAGAAAAGTGGAAAGCCTCCCAGCTGGTATGAATTGGTGCATCACTGCTGACTTCAGTAGACTTGTGTCAATTTACACATGCTGAAAATCTGACCCAAGATGCTTAATATTAACATTTTGGCTATTTCTATATCACTGATCGAAGTTATGAAAGGTTTTGCTTTCAGGTTTTTTCCTGCATGAGTTTAGGACAATCAATAAGGCTTAAAGGGGCTAACTTTGAAAAGCCAGCTTGCTTCCCTGTTCCAGGTTCCTGTCCACCCCAGCACCTTGTACATTCTTAGAATCACTGCAGTATTCATGTTCAGCCCAATGCAGACCTTTTGTGCCACTAAAGGCCTGCCCCTATTGAAACCATTGGGAGTTTTGCCATTAACTGCAACAGTAGCAGGAGCAAATCATAAACCCACTAGGGAAATAACACACATACAAAGAACCATTCAGTGGACTTTAACATTTTAATGCCATCCTAGAAGTACTGCTAGCAAAGAGTTCTTGCTATGAGCCTGACTCAGAGTCCAGTGAAATTAGCAGCAGCTCTTCTATTAACTGGGGTGGCCTTTGAATCGGGCCCTAGATGCAGTACACCTTTGTGGAAAAGATGCTAGCACATTCATATGCATTCACAGTGCTGCTGATACTAGCAAAACCAGTCTACCTATCAGGGCATATTCTGATCTCTTTTCCACCATTATAACACTATTAACCCTATAGAGCTATTCTAGAATGAATGGCATCATCCCCATCCTTTGTCTTTAGAAGTATATTATATTCACTTCCACATCGCTAACTGCAGTGTTCATTCAGGAGAAAAATGGGCCACATTACTGAAGGCCTGTAATACCATCCATCAGCAATGCTCAGCATCCTGTTCATCTAGCACAGCCCTTTTGAAACCATAAGATAGACTGGCCTCTTACCAAGAGAACACGATTGCCACCCCCTCCCACCAGTTAAAAGGTCCCATTTATCACACTGGTCTGTGAAATACACCAAGCTGCATAAACACGGATGGCCAGCCCAAGAGCTCACATGCAAATGCCACACTGAAAGCCTAGATTCTCCCTTTAAGATTCCCACCTTTAAGGCTCAGGAAAGAGGTCTCCAATGGGTGTGTCCTGGCATCTAACTAGAGGGAGATTTTGATTAGGATAAACAAAATCAAATCTCTTTAGAGATTTAGAGCCAAGAACACAAGGTGCCTTATGAGTATTGAAGACAACAGCAGTGATGCCCTAGAAAGTTAGGCATCCCAGATTCCAGGCAGCCTGAATTATTTATAATCTGCTCCTATAATAATGAAATGTAGGGCTTTATATAACTATAAAGCCACTATAAAGCATTCCCCTTAGGATTTCATTTAGGAAAGGGGCTAAATTGTGGGTTATAAGACTATCCTTCGAGAAGAGGGAATAAATCCTATTTCATCTGGAAGCTTAATCTTCATAGGGATGGGGAGTTTGTCCTGTACCAAAGGCTCCCTCCCCCCCAATAATTGTCTGCTGGGGACTAAGGAGGGAAGATGGCAGAGAAGCCCCATCTGCTCATCTCATCGGCCAGCGCCATTACCTCCTGGAGAAAAAGCACAAGCGCTGTCCCCAGCTCCTCACAATCACAGCTCCCTTTGTATGAGCAAAGGAGAGAAAGACAGCTTCAATTACACCGGGAAGGGGAGATCACAGTCCGGCCAAATCCCCCCTCCCAGGGAGAGGGAACCCCCTAGTCAATCTGTTCAAGAGGTATTTTTATTCCTAATCTATTTATTTTTTTTAAAACCCTCTGTAGTCTGGTTTATTTTGTAAGCCTCTCTCACACTCGCTTCCTACCTTTTTCACCACCCTCCCCAGCCATCCTTGCTGTCATCCTAGGCTACACACTCCGCTACCCCCGTACACACTGCACTCCCTTTTGCTTTAAACAAACCAGAATGGGCGGCAAAGAACAACAAATACATTTTCAACGCATCCACTTTGCAGCGAGGGCTTATGAAACACCCGTCAGATCCTGCAGTCATGAGACAGCTTTCTTAGCCCCATCATGCCACCCATGCATATTAAATCTGCCATCCATTTGCCGAGATCCAGCATCCCTGCGCTCGCTACAAACCCAGGGATAGATTCCAGTTAGACTTTGAATAACTAACCTAACTTCAATGCAACCATTGTTAGCACTAGCGCAGTCATTTCTCAGAACGTTTTCACCCAATGCTGCAGCAAAAAGGGAGATGTTGCATTAGACCTTAACCTTATTCTTTTTCTGCAAAACCCACTGCAAATCACACAAAGGGCTTGATCCCAACCCCCTCACCCGCCTTCCCCTCTGATTTCCATGCAAGCTAAACTCACCGTGATGCGTGGAATATTTTTCTTCCCCTGATAAGACATCTCTCTTGGGAAACAACCCCCAAAAATCAAACTAGGTTGGGTTTAATTTTCCTAGTTACAAATACTTCTCTTTTTTAAATAAAAAAAAAAAAGAATCACTTGCAATCAAAACACAGAGGGGCTTGGGCTCTGCAAAGGAAGGGAAAGTGCAATCAGTGAGGCTTGCCTGCTGTTTGCAAATCGCAGGAATAGGGAGGAATCACAACCCCCGTGTCTCCCTTTCTTTCCTCTCCTCCAAGCCCAGCCCCAGATTTAGACCAAAGGAGAGAAGGCGGGGGGGGAGAGGAGGGGAAAAATCCTGTAGCAAAAGACTGAGCACAAGGCGACAGCTGCAGCGCATGCGCCCCCAGCCACTCCCTTTCCTCTGTAGAGAGGGCCACCCTTGTTTGGCCTTGATTGGCTGGGATCCTCCTGGGTATGCAAATAATCCCGGGCGCTGTGCAATGGGAGGAGAGAAGAGCTGTAACATGCAAAGTGGCGCAATGAAGGATCTCTCCAGTGCGGGCTGAAGCTGGGACCCAACGAGGGCTAGGTTGTGATGCTGCCTGGAATGCAAAGGCTGCAGTGTTAATGGGAAGAAGGGCGGGGGCGGTCTCCGCATCCCTATCCACTGGTGCTGTTAACCCATCTCTTCCCCAGGATCAGGATGACTTCCATCCCTGGTTCCCAAAGACTCAGCTCCCTGCACCGCGCAACGCGCCAGATTGCACCCAACACGGCGCATAGCATGGCCAGCAAGAAGACGCCTCGATTTGAACCTTTCCAAAGACAGAGCAGAGGGCCTTGCAGACGAGCTGCTGCGTTGCATGGAGCCGCCCACGCCCCTTTTTACCAGCCTGACTATTTTTTTCTTCTTCTTCCCTTGCTGGCGTGGCTGGGAGCTGATGCTGCAAAAGCCCGAAGAGCTGCTGGAAGCTCTGACAGCGGGTTTGCTAAGCGACCGCTTCCACCGCTTGAGCCAATTATTCCCCCACTCTAGGCAGTAGGCTTGCGAAGGGGGTTCAGCTTGCCAAGGGAGAGGATTCAAAGCCTTCCATCTCTGTTCTCACAGGCCCATCCGAGCAGGAAGCCCAAGATCCAAGGTTAGGGTAGGATCAAAGATGCTGGGTCCCTGTCACCCTAGCAGACAGTAGAGGATGCTTGGCTCATCTGGCAGCCAGAGGGTTTTTTAGTGGGAAAGTGAGTCTCTATTCCAAGTTTGTTTCTTTCCCTGCTTTGTAATAGGGTGGTCAGATATGCAGATCTTAGGACACCAGTGGGATATACAGGTTGCAGGGCTGGACTGGCTCCAATGAAGCCCTGCAACCTGTATTTCTCATGTGTCCTCTAAAATTTGCATATCTTATGAAAGAACTAAACTGAAAGAAAATCCTTCCCCAGATCTGACCCTCTCTCCCCTCCCTTCTCCTCCCCTTTGCTCTCCTTTACGGAAGGGCTCTTTCAGAGCAGCAGCAAAGCCACCCCTTCGGGGAAGAGACCCCCATATCTTCCCTCTGGGGCTCACCGTCGTTGTCCCTCTCCCTTCTCCTGCGCATTCACAAGCAGACAGGAGAGCCCCCATTTTGGATGGGCCACCCCACGCTTTTCAAGTCGATCTCCTGGAAAATGGAGGACTTGCGCAAAAGAACCTTCAGGAAACACCGTGTTCATTATTGTTTAAACACCAAGCATGTTCTCAGCCGAGCACAGGACACAGAGCTGCAGCATTCTTGTCCAGATGAATATACTCCAGGGCCACAGGCACTGACATTCCAGATAAGACCAGTGCATTTAGTCCAGTATCTCTGGCCATAGGAAGTATCAGCAGCTTCAGAAAAAGCGGCAAGAATCATTTAGTGGACAATTACAGAGAATCCAAGAACATCTCTGTTTGAAGTGACCAGGTAATGACAAGGATAGCAATCTGCTACCATTAAGTCAAATGTAAGCTGTGCCACTGACCTCAATGAAATGAAGACTGCATCTAGAATGATTAATACAACTGCATATAATACAACCTGAAAAGTACCTGGTGGCTAACAGTGAGAAATCTAACTGAAATCAATGGGATCATTTCCCTAAATTGTACTATCAGGCCTTTTGAATCATAATCTCCTTTGAGGTTAAAAACATGAATTATGGCCATGAAGGCACTGGAAATTCCTGTAGTATATTATTGCAACACATTATGTTTTAGCATCAGTTTTAAAGAGAACATGTGTTTAAACAGATTAACTATCAGCCTTGCATACACACACCAGGCTATATTATGGTGCAGCAGAGACGACTCTCCTTGGACCTGCCTAGCACATCAGGAAGCATTTCATGCTTGAACTGACTAATACCAGATCAATTAAGAATGAGAAAGATTGTTAGAACTGGAATAAAATGATTAATCTGTTCACATACTGTAAAATGTTTCATTACAAAGATCGCTATCTTCCAGTAGGATTGTAGGGGTGCTAGCCAATGCCATTATCATGAGTACAAAAGCGCAATTCCCATTCTCCTTAACAAGATTTGTGCACATCTTAAATGCTAGCACAGGTGCCATCCCCATGAAATATCACATTCTAAGTATTATTCTACCTCCCCCGCCCTTTTTTCTGCACTGGGAGAAGCCCTAACGTCTCAGCAGATTTTTACTGGTGACCTGGAAGTAAAATGCTGGTATCAGCAAACAATATTTGAAGTCAGGGAGCATTAAGGAAGAAGCAGCATGTTATTAGCTGCAATATCATATATGTATAATAAATCCTAGAATTTATTTAGCAATTTTTATTTATATCCCACCCTATCCCGAAGGCTCAGGCCACTAACAACATATAAAGCAAAAATAAATTTAAATATAAAAATCAAACCCATAAAATAATGCATATATGGCTATGAGGATTGGGTGAATGAAAGCAGTCCACCCCCCAGCAGCCCCACTCCTTTCCCCACCAACCTAGAAGTCCACTAGCTGCCACTGACTTACCATCGCTAAGCTACAGACCCAGAATTAGAATGAAGGGCTGCAATCCTCAAACCGCTTACTCCAGAGAAGTCGCACTGAAGGCATTCAGTGGAATGTCTCTGGAGTAAGTGGTTTGAGGATTGCAGTCCAGGTCTGTTGATTCCAAGGCAGACACATTTTCCTCACTCCTATCCTGCCAACTTTCATTTGCACATTTTATAATTTACTTGTCTTTTTTGTAAAAAGACCCATTAATTTCAACCCATTAAGGAGTATTTACTTAATGATAAAAGAAAGGAATTGGAAGTTCGATCCCCTGGTATCAAAACTTGAAAGATGCTGAGCACATTCAGCCTTCATTGATATCAGCCAAGAGGAGACCCACAAAAGAGCAGTATGTTTTAGAGAAACAGCAGCCAAAATAGGAGCTAGAAACTCTGAAGTTCTCTTCCCATTTCTGACTTTCCCTCATTGGCGATGAGGCAAAGCTGGATCCAGTCAAGTGCAAACTGTGTGACCACACATGACCTCATTATTAGTATTACTTTATATCCCACCCTATTTCCAAAGGCTCGGGTGGCTTACAACAATAAAAAAAAATTAAAACGTATTAAACAAAATACAAATTAATCACATGTATAGAACATCAACATTCCCAACCCTCCACCCTGCCCACACCCTCATCTCTTAACTGGGGGTCCCTTCCACATCTATACCCTGCCCCTCCCTATCACAAAGGGGCCATGATTGTCCCCCAAATCTCTCCCTCTACTACCCCCATAGTACAATTAAAAAAACCTGAAACACAAACATAAAACTCTCACATGATCTAACATAATATAATGTAATATACCCTAATCTAATATTATTATTTATTAAATTTATATGCTACCCCTTCCTGCTATAAGCATCTCGGGGCAGCTAACATTTAGCATACACCCCCTCTCTCCAGTACAGGAGATCCATCAATAAACCTGAAATGACATGAGTGCGAGGAGCATTGGCATGAAATACAGGTCTGCAGAGCTTCCAATGGTGGTGACCCCAGCCTGTACAGTGAGCGCAACAATTCGGGGGGGGGGGGGGAGGGCAATGAATAAGCAAGAAAGGCAGGGAGTCCTGGCCCTGAAGGGGATGTTATGTTTAAAGAGCTGGTTGGTGTTTCTCTTTTCCAGTTATGGTTTGCGTTCCCTGAATGTAGCAAGGTACTTAAAGCATATCTAGAATACAAGGATCCACATACAGACATTCCTCCTTAGTGAGACTAATATGCTGTATTTCCATAAATCTGGATGGACCCCCTCTACTGCCACCCCAAAAAAATCCACATGCGTAAAATTAAGACAAGCAAATCCGCATCAATCGGTCATCTGTGGCCATAAACTAGAATGGACTTAATCTGTTAAATCCCAGTGGCTTGTCCCTGTTTTATAGAGAGGCTATAAAAACGGTCCCTGCAAATATAATGTAGAAATAGATCCAGCTTTGGAGGATTCAGTCAGCTGAGAAA
The DNA here is from genome assembly GCA_003113815.1 of Sphenodon punctatus. NCBI lineage: Eukaryota > Metazoa > Chordata > Lepidosauria > Sphenodontia > Sphenodontidae > Sphenodon > Sphenodon punctatus. Next base: position 1,100,695 of record QEPC01012560.1, on the reverse strand, counting down.
TAAGATTCTATCGATTACTTCTATACTCCACAGGTGCCGCTCGGCATGCAGCAGGCCAGGTAGGTTAAAATTAGAAAACAATGTCATGAACAAACACTTTGCTGGATCCTCTTCTTTTGTCAAACACTAAGCAAAGAGGCAGGGGAAAGAAGTGCCAGGCAGCCCAAAACCTAACCAACACCTTCCCAGCTGCAAAGGAAGAGACTGAGTAGTTACGGTCACTGATGCCAGCAAAGTCATAGAAATTGCTGACAGATGGATAATGGAAGAATGCTAATAACCCTACTGAGCTTTATTGCTGCTAGCGCATCCCTATGCCCCACTCATTAATGGCAAAATAACCCCAGTGCAGTGAAGCTGCAGAAGGCCCTATGTGCCAGTTAAACCCTACATTAAAGGGTAAATCCTCCGCTCAGGCACAAGGCTAGATGCTGTGCATGTATAGGGGAACCTCCCCAAGAGCAGCTGTAAAGTTGTTCTATGGGCTATTCCAATCCAATGAGTCCTCATGCAGCCCTCCATTGCTTGAAGGATGGGAAGATAGGCATAGAAGCAGGAGATCTGATACCATGCATCCCCTGGCCTGCCCACATCCTATCTTCACTCACCACGTGATGTCATGAGGTTGATCCACTGGCACTAGCCAAGAGCCACATTCAGTTTTTTGCTCTGCTACAGACTTCCCATGTGACCTTTAGCAAGTCACTTAGTCTGTCTGTGCCTCAGCTCCCCCTCTTTAAAATGGGGGCAATAGCACTTTCCTACGTCTCAGAGGGGCAGTGGTTGGATAAACACATTTAAGATTTTGAGGGGCCTGCATATAGTGTGTGGCCCCTATGTATCTTACCCACCCATTGGGCTGGCTAAGCAACTCTAGCAAGGCAAAGGCTGCAGAATAGATTTAACCTTCCCTAGCAAACTCCAGTACATGAATAAGGCTGCCACATCTCCAGGTTCCATCTGGAGACTCTAGGTTTTGACCCAGAATCTCTGGACTCCATCGGAATCTCTAACTTCTCTGGGTTATCTAGCTGTATCTATGGCCAACCTAGAGAATTAGATCTTCCAGGGCAGCAGGAGGTGGCCATGTCAGAAAGGGGGTGGTGCATAAGCAGGCCATGTCATGATGATCCACAAAGGCTGCGTTATAACAGAAAGGGCATGGTACCCCATTTGCCCCACCCCTTTTCTGGTGGCCCCACCCCCTGCAGAATGTCATGATGTCTCAACCCTCCATAAGGGATGAGGTCATGGGTGAAAACAGACGTGACGCTAACCACCCTTGATGGTCATTTATGCATGTTTCAGGGCTGTATAGGGCACCAATGCAGCCCTGCAACATGCATAAACAACAACCAAGGGTGGTTAGCATCATGTCTGTTTTCACCCCATGTCAGAAAAGGACATGACAGATAATCTCTTTGCACTGCTCCCTCCAATCTGGCCCCACTCGCTCCAGATTTATTCCTTGAGGCAAATGGCAACCCTGCACAAGCCAATGGTTAGAAGTACAAGCATTTGAATTCCTCAGACACTGGGCTGCTTTTAGACGTTCACAGCGAACTTGCTGCATAAAATCAAGCTGAGTGTAAATATCCCACTTGTGGGATTTAGGTCGCTTTTAGATGAGTGGGTCGCTCGCACGATGTTTCAAAATCCCGCGATGCGGAATTACAAGTGACAGCGGTCAGGGATCATGCGCATGGGAGGCAGTAGCACATGATTTGCCGACCGCAAATTAAATACCTGCAATCGGGGTATTTATTTCACGGTCGGCAAATCATGCGCTAGCACCTCCCATGTGCATGATCCCCAACCGCTGTCAAACGTAATCCTGCGTCGTCGAATTTTGAAACATCGCGCTAGTGGGTAGCGCGACTGCGACCCACTCATCTAAAAGCGGCCTTAGATGTGACATTTTGCGCGTTAAAGTCAGCCGTGTGTTTTTTAAAGTGGCAAATTAAATACCTCGATGTCGAAGTATTTAATTAACGCCTTTAAAAGAACGCACGGGTGGCTTGAACGTGCAAAATGTCACGTCTAAATCCCACAAGCGGGATATTTACATGCAGTGTGATTTTATGCAGCGTGTTCGCTGTGCACTTCTAAAAGCGGCTGAATGGGTAGAACCACTGTCATTTTGGGGGGATTAGAGTTTGGAGCTTTTGGAGTCAAGCGGGAGGAGCTCACTTTGGCAGTGGTTACTCCACTCTTTGCAAGGAGTTCTGTGGAGATATATTAAAGATTGTGAGATGCTCGGTAATTGTAGTTGTGAGGAGCATGGAGAGTACCTATCTAATGGGTAAGATCAACTCTTAGTGGTGTTAGAAGGACCTATCTGTTATCTACATGCCTGAACTCCCTAGGACAAAATCTACTCTACCTGCCAACCTACCTCCAGGAGTGCAACATCAATAGAAATAAAGGGTGGGGGTGGGGGGGGAGGCAGGACAGCTCGGCCCTCTATTTTGGTCATACCAATGCTCCCTCGTCCCCACTCCTGGCACTGCTTATCTCTCAGAGAGGTTGGTGTGCACCGTGGGGGAAGGAACAGGGAACGTAGGCACAAGCAGGAAGCAATCATCATGTCCCGTCCCAGCTCTCCTGCTTCGTTTGGCTCCATCTCTCCCTTCATGTCCAGCACTAATTCCTGGTCTTCACCTTCAAGGTTCTTCATAGCTTTGCTCCTCTCTCTTGTTTTGCCTTCATTTCCCACTATGTTCCTATCTGGGAACTTTGCTCCTCCTCTGCCACCACCCTCACCTACCTCAGAGTCTCATTCCCATTGTTATCCCTTTGCCACTGCTGCTTCCTACATCTGGAATTCCAATCCTGAACACATACATTCTGCTCCCTCCCTCCTGGCCTTCAAATCCCTCCAAAAAACCTACCTCTTCTGTTAGGCTTTCCGAAGCTCTCTAAGCCATAGATTACAATACTCATTTATGCTCCTCTTTATACCATATTATCCTTCAGAATCCCTCTCCCCCTGCTAAACACATGCACTGGCAATCCTCAGGTTCATGAACGTATCCCTGTCTCTCTCTGTGTGCCCCTTTTCTTGTCTCCCTCCCTTGGCCATCCTAGATTTAATTGTTAGCCCCTTGGGGCAGGGACATGTCTCTGATCATAGCTGTGCAGTAGCAATCACAAATATAAATAAGAACAATGCTGCAAAGCACTGCGCTGCCTCCTGCTCCCACTTGTGCACGTGGCAGCATGGGCAGTGTGGAGGGGTAGGGTACACAGGTGCACACTGATTACACACATACTCATGGAGCAGTCGCGATTTTAGCCAATTGCTCCATGCGTGGGCAATGGGTAGAGGTGAGCGGGTATGTGTGTTTCACAGGAGCACGCATGCCCACCCACCTGCGGCAGTCACACTCGCAACACCCACTCATGCCCATGCAGCGGACCTGATTGGTTCTAGGGTTGGGAACAGCCTGGAAGTGGTGGGGAGGTTGGTCTGAGGTACCCACTCCTATAGCTCCATAAGGAAGTGGGAAGGAACCTGTAGCCTAGGTGATGAATCTCAATGCCTCCACCCTACTCAAGGCTGGTCTTACAGGTGGGACTTTGACGCTGGATTGATGGCAGTAGGGGAAGAGCACAGGGGGGGGGGGGGGGGGGG
>QEPC01012560.1:1074402-1095262 GCA_003113815.1 Sphenodon punctatus | reverse complement strand
TAAACTGATATAGTTCTATTCAAGTCATTGGAGTAATTTGATTTACACCAGCTGTGGATCTGGCCCATGGTATTTCAATTGTCCCTGTGAATCTAATATCCTCAACACAGATGTTATTGGCTAACACCATACTGCAGACTTGGGATCTTTTTTGCACAGGAGAAATAAATGAATCAGTAAATTTCTGAAAAGGGGTTAATAAAATATGTACTTTGCATAGCCTGAGCGACGTGAATGCATGACTTTCTGGGAAGTTGGAAGGATTTTATGTTTGTGTTTTCAGTAGCCAAACAAATGACAGTGATCTACTGGGAGAATATGCAAGTCATTTCCCCGAGTAATTATTTAGCAAGTAGTGATTATCCAAACAAGGCATGAAAAATTGCAGGCATTGTAACAAATTAAACCCAGGACAGCATTTCCTCCATTCAGATCAAGCTCTGGTCTTTATAAAGGTACACAGACGCTTGCCAAGCTTTTCAAAAGAGCTGAACACTGCCTGGATACATTGAAATCAACAGGCACTGCAGATCCCAAGCTTCCACCAAAAGTCAAGCAAATTATTTCCTACCATCCCACCACTGCTCCTTTCCTTCCTCGTCACCTCAGCCTTGATCCACTCCCCCTTATCAAACTGCAAACCCTATAAAGGAGTGCCCAAAGTTCCCAACCCCAAGAGCCACCTACCAAAACGTTCATATGGCCTAGTGCCAAAGACACACACATATGTATGTCCCCCCAAACACACCAATGCTTTATAATTGGATGGCAGAGACGGTGCTCTGTGGTCCTGGCTGTTGAGATTCTGAGCAGCTGCTGAGATTTGGAAGCACTGAAGTAAGACACAGGACCATTAAAGCAGTGCAGGGTCCAGGAGGACCCCTGGCCAAAAACCACATTTGAACTCCTCAAGAACAGCATGCAGCTAACGAGCCACAGTTTAGTCATCCTGGCCCTACAACTTTCAAGGCTAAATCCAACTTTTAAACTTAAAGATTTTTGAATGGACTTGAAATTAGTCAGGAAGAATCTGTCTAACCATAGCGTTTGTGAAACCATTCTAGTTTTATTTTTTATTTTCTCCACTTTTGACATGCTGGTCGAAACGGCATCGAGTTGATGGACTCAACTTTGCAATGTTATGTATCCCATCTTTAATATACAGCATATACCTGCAGTCTGGAGAACTACTTTCCACAGACCTCTGCCACTGGTGGAACGTGCACCAGCCTTTCCTATTCCAATAGTATGCATGTGTTTATGCATATGTACACACACACACACACACACACACACTCCTTTGACTCTGGGTAAAAACAGATGTGATGATGGTCTGCTTTGGCCCAGGAGCTGCCATGTTTGTTTTGGTGCTGCCAGATGTTAGCCTGAGACTGTCCTGGGGTGGGTAGGTGGCTAGCCTGGGCTGCATCCTTGGAAAATTTCCTCATCACAGCCTGGGCTAAGGGCCACCTATGCAGGCCAACATGGGCCAGCACATCTGTTCTGTCCCACCTTGCCTTGCCTGCTATGGGTCAGGGGACACCATGGATGTTCATCATGGCGGGGAAAGGAGGAGTAGGACACTGAGAGCAGGGCAGGTGGGGGAGATGACCACCCGCATGTTTCTTGAGCTCCTAGTCCTACCTGGGCTGTCCAGGCAGCAGGACGGCTCTTTGGCTGCGGGTACATTTGTCTGGTGCCCCAACATGACCTGGACTGTGTCAGCTGCAGTGTCCTGCCCCAGGTCGGGCGCAAGAGACACCGCACTGGCCACACATCTGTTTTAACCCTCGGTTTCTCATCACCATTTCACTGCAAGAGAGAAAGAGAAAGAGCACTCTGCCAGTGAATTTCATCCCTCATCTATAATATCCCTTTATCCCAATCCTGGGACCCCATCTAGCTCTGAGAATGCAGCTTATAAGAGACAGAGGTGAAAGTACAGTAGAACCCCACCACCACCTGGACCACTCCAATTTTGACCCTCCCTTATTCTGTACATGTCTTAAGTTGGTCAGGAGATAAGCCCTCTGTCTGTCTGGTGCTGGGAGAAAATAGCAGGCAATGGATCACTCCATTCTTACCTGTTATGCACTTCCCTAAAGTAACCAAATCTGGTCACTGTCAGAAACAAGATGCTGGAATGGATGGACCACTGGTCTGACCCAGTATGACACTTCCTATGCCACCTCCCCCCACAACTCTCAAGCACAGTGAATGGAAACTCACTTATCCAAACACTCTTTAATACAGGTAAAAAGCACATTCCTCCAAAAGGTGTCTGGATAAGGGGGCTTCTACTTGACATAATTTAGCAGTTAGAGACATTGTTCTCAAAAGGCCAAATGTTCAGGTGGTGTGTACTTGTACTGGCACAACTCCATGGGCTACACGGATTTATACCTACTGAGGATTTGGCCCCGAGTTTTCTTCTAATACAAAATTAGGCAGCAAGACAACAGCCCCCTCAGAGAACTGTTGGAATTCTGTGAGATGGCTTGCTCCTTCTCATCATAGAGTATGACTGAACCAACTGATAGGTTCAAGAAGTAATGGTCCCAATACAGTGGTAATCGTCCTCCTGTATTTGTGGTAAAAAAATAAATAAATAAATATATCTTTCAAAACCAGTGAAGTTGGACTATGCAAGTGATAGGATAATCAAACCCTGTGGTCTTAAAGATTACACAGCCCCCAAGTAAAGCAAGAACTTTGATTTCCAATTAGACAAACAGTGGAAGTGAAATTGTATGGAGCTGATGAGAGCCAAGAGAACCACTGTCTTTGCATTTATTTCCTCTGGTTTCTCTCTCATTGAGGAAAAAAAAAAGAGAAAGAAAGAAAATAACTGACACATTAAAAGCTCTTAAGAGGACAGGAAGACTTCGACTAAATGCAGCATGGTTCAGTTCTAGGGCACTGGGCTGGGAGTCAGCAGAGATGGGAAAAGGTTTCATCTCAATGGGACTTGTGCCCTTGCTATCTACTTGAAGGACTGTGCCCCACCTATTTTTTTATGTACAGGAACAGTGCTGGGCACAATAGCATCCTAATTTCATTTGGGGCCTTCTGAATGCTGCTGTAATACAAATGCTAGCTACAAAACTACTACTCTGCAAAATTGAATCATTCTACATCACCATCATGTCTTCATCCCAAAAGAAACGCAGCATCAGCTATTTAGCCACAGTTGTTTTAACCAATGTCTAAAGACTGGGCACAGTGGGGGGAGAAACTCAAAACCCATTACTGGAAATCAGCTCCCTTCCCTCTTCCCAGGTGACCTCAACAACTATACAATGGACTGTGTAGAAAAAACTGTATTAATTGAAATAATACCCTTCATAGCACTTTCAGGATCTAGAGAACATAAAAAACGTTGTACTGGGTCAGAACATGAGTCATCCATCCCAGCATCCTGTCTCCAACGATGGCCACCTTGCGTCACTTCAGACAGGTCATACTGGAGTGAACCATTAAAGTTCTTTACATGAATCAATGGACTAAGCCTGGAGACACCCTTGTGAGATAGAAAAGTATCATCATCCTCATTCAACAGATGGGGGAGGGAGGGGAAGACTGAGGTACAGGAGGCCGAGGCTGACTTTTCCAAGGACACCGAGTGAGCCAGCAAGTAGCAAAGGAATCCCTATTACTTAAGTTCTAATCCTCTACATTTTAATATCAAAATCATACTCCAGTCATTCCTTTTATATCACCTGTATTTTGAAGTGGGAAGGAGGGGTATTGAAATCATATGATTAGACCAACAGTGTCCCACTGCAGGCCTCTTTCCTCTACATAGGGCACTTCTGCAAAAGAAAGCAATGGTCTTAGCTGATGTTTCCAAACCAGCAAAACACAGTAGTTCCCTCACATGATTAGTGCTTGCTGGATATTTTTTATACCATGGGCGTACAGACAAGGGGTGGGATGGAAAGAACCTGTCCCCTCCTGAGTTGGGTTCAGGGAACAGTCCTTTCCACCCCACACCCACGCAAATGTTGGCCCCTGTGGGTGAAGACAGACATGACACTAACTCCACTTTAACATTTCTTATGCATGTTGCAGGACTGTATTGGTGCCCTATGCAGCCCTGCAACATGCATAAGAAATGTTAAAGCCATGTTAAAGTGGCATCAGCATCATGTCTGTTTTCACCCTGCAATTCTGATAGTGGTGGCGTGGCCACCACTGTTTTGGTTGTGATTTGTGGAGGGATAAAACCGAGGACAGAACTGCCCCCTTCCCCACTCTACTTACCCATCAGCATGTGAATTTCCTGCAGTTGGAAAGATGGGTGGGGCTCCTGCCATTTTGATGGGGCCAGAGGGCGAGACTTTGGAGGTTAAGGGGAGGAGCTGTTCTGCCCCTAATTCTGGACTTTGTCCTTCCACTGGTTATTACTGTAGCACCCAGAAGCCACAACTGAAATAAGGACCCCATTGTGCTAGGCCCTGTGCAAACACATAGCAAGAGAGAGCCCCTGCCCTAAAGAGCTTGCACTCCAGCTAGGCAATATGGACACTGCTGAAGAGAAACCGAGCCAGAGGGGTAGAGAGATTAGGTCAGGGTCGCATGGCAGATTAATGACAGTGCTGGGAACAGAAGCCAGGCTTCCTGACTTTGAGTCCACCAAGCACCCAAATCATGCAGTTCTGAACATAATGGGAAAGGAACTTTTCCTGATGTTACTTTAAGCCAGCAGTGGAGAACTTTTTCACTCCCTTGAGCAAGTGAAAATTAGTACAAGCTCTGTGGGCCAGACAGGAGTTGGTGGCAGAGGTGTTTAAGAGGTGTGTTCAAGATGGGGGAAGAAAGGGAAGGGTTCAGATCATAGATCTATGCTGTGGACATCTTATCCTTGAGTGCACACTCTCACCTCCACTTCCTTCCCCTGACCTCATTCTTCCAGTGCTTGAGGGTAGGGGTTGGATCCATGGGTCAGATCCTAGGACTGGAAAGAGGCCAAGCTGTCACTTGCTAGACTGCAGATGGGCGTTCTCAGTGGCTGTCCCACAATTATGGAACTCCCGTCCCTTGGAGATTCATCCAAGCCTGAGCTTTTTCATCTTCTGGAAGTGATGTAAGACCTTGTGTATGGCCAGGCATTTGGCAGACAGGGGGTGGGATGGGGGGTGGCATAGTTAAGAGAATTTTTAGCTGTTTTTAATATGTTTTTATATACTGTCAGGAGCTTTAAATGGAGAAAGGCAGTGTAAAAATCAGAATAAAAAATTTAATTAGTTAATTAAAGCCAAGAGCCAAATATGGCCCATGGGTCAGAGGTGTCTTGTCCCTGCTTTAAGACCTAAAAAATAAAACACTATGGCCCTATGCAATGAGATAGTCCTTTGATAAATGTCTTAAGAATACTAGACAGTGAATTGATTACTCTTATCTCAGGCTGTAGAACTACATTTGCCATTTTATACAAGATAATTAAATTTCTTTTTTTAAAAAAAAAAAACCTTGCACAGTTAAGTCCAGAAAATACAAAATGGGCCTGTAATGCCAGTTGTTAACAGGGCAAGATCATTCAATTCTGGGAGAAGAGATAATGGGGTTTTCATGCATCCCCAAATGGTGTAAGGACCGCCTCACCCACCGGATCCTGGATCAGTCCCTGCGGTCGACCGGGGGCGCCCTCCTCAAGGTCCGGGTGTCAACCTTGCAGAGGACATTCTCTGTGGCCGCACCGCGGTTGTGGAACTCCCTCCCATTGGAGTTCCGCCTGACCACCAACCTCCCCTCTTTCTGTAGACAATGTAAGACCTGGCTGTTCCGCCAGGCCTTCCCAGAGGGAGATGGGTTCAGTGGGTTGGGTAGGGGAGTAACTTGTTTTTATTGTGGGATTTTAACTGTATTATTGTTGTTTATTTTAAACTGTTTTAACATGTTGTTAGGCGCCCTGAGATGCTTTTAGCAAGAGGGGGCGGCATACAAAATTTTATAATAAATAAAAAAATAAAAAAAAATCCACACAGCTTCATTGATGTTAATGGAGTTGCGCAGATTTACTTCAGCTGGTAATCTGAACCTGAGGAAAATATACAGGTTGGTATGCAAATTGCTTCTGTTCTTGATAATTCTGTGGGGTCTATCACACAACACCCTTTCCCCTTTCGAACTCACCACTTGTTCCTCAGTATGTTTTGTCTTGTTCTGTAGCAATACATTTGCACAACAGCTACTTTACCTGCCTTTCAATGGACCCTCTCCCTTCCCATTTCCCCAAGGTATTTTCCACAATGCAAAGAGTAAGGAGGAATAGACTGGGAGAGTGGTTCCTGCTCCTGTACTCCCTTCAGGGAATGAAGTATTGGGGATTGAAGTTTGCTCTGCCTTCACCAGTTCACACAACAAGGTTGCTACTTGCTAGAGTCCTGGCAAGCAAACACTTTGCTTCAGGCGGCAGAGAATTTGGGATTGTCAAGGAGCACAGAAAGCGGCAAAGATTTCATGCAACGCTCATCATGTGGGTTTGTGTCACTACCAACTCTAAACGAGTATTGGGTGAATGAGCCATGGGCTTCTAGGCTAAAGACTGTGGAATTTTAACACACAATGGTTCATGTTGGACTTTTTATGAAGTTCATCATTTTGGGGAGCATAAATTAATTTAGAAAAAAATGATACATATTATCAGTGTTTGTGTAGCTAGATTGCCCTTTGCTACATTGTTTATTCTTTTAACAATGTTGTGGAGCCCAGGTTTGAAAATAATTAGCCAAATTAAGAGAAGGAGGGCGTAACTACATAATTGTCAGTGGGCTTTTGTAAAGTCTGAATTGAACTTAATAGTATGAAGTCACTTTTTAATCTACACAAATTGGTCCCATTCCCAGTTGGAGTAACAGAAAGCATCTCTATTGTCTTCAATACTGCTATGTCAATTTACATCTGATGAAAATCTGGCTCATCCAGTCATACCTGGCCAAGTACATCACCCAGTAAAGCATAAAAGTTACAGCCGTCTTACTAATGACTGTCAAGCTTGCTAAAAATCATTTATCATAGAAGACTCCATGCAACATTAAGCAATCAGTACCAATATTATGCAAAGCTAACGGGATACATCTCAAGTTGCTAACACACCATGCTATTATTTTGTACATTCTTAGGAACGGTTATCATAAAAATGCTTTCACATCTGACCATAAGCTATTAATATGTGTGAGAAAACTTAGGAAAGTAATGGAGGTACTGCTGTAAGAATTCCTCATCCTCTAACTCCACCCCACCAGTAATCACTTTTTCAATATTTCTAATACCCCAGACAGACGTGTCCCTTTTTTCCTCCTTAGTATAACTGTCATTGCTTTTTAAAATAAGTTATTCTATGCTGTCTTGCATATTTTAGCACTTCCGAGCACTACAAACTATAGTTTGTATGAAAGACACTACATAAAATTAACAAACTGCAAAAACTTACTTGGGCTCTGATTCTGAAAATACTTACACACAGGAGTAAATTCCTGAAATTGTACTTGATCACACATTATATTAAGGCTCACTTTCAAAATATTTTTAAAGGATTCATAAATGATTGGTAGATGTTCTAATAAAGAGTGAATCAATTATTAAGAGTATAACTTGTCAATGAATTGCTTGTAGCCATGGCTTATAACCTGCTATAATACCTTTGACTAATGCAGTAATAACCACCTAGAACACACTACATAGGCCTATAGCACACTTACATCTGTTAATTATTTATTAACCCATTATAATCTAGTTATAAAATGAACATGTGACTTTAATCTTGCTAATTTCAATGAGACTACTCAATTGAGTACAGTCACTCACACATCTGCATGTTTAGGCCTTTGGTTTGTGCAGTAACAAATTTGCAGTGTGCGAGCCTCACAGATGCTGAGCATCCACAGCTACCATTCGAATTGTGGGTCTTCAGTGCGTCTGTCCTGAACCTCAGGCCTGCATTGGCCATGTAATTAAAATGGTTTGCTTTGAGCCATACACATCACTTGGTGAATCAGCAGATGCTTCTGGTATAAGTTACTTCCAGTAATTCTTAAGAGACCTGGAATTTCTCTGTAAGCACCTTGAGGGAGGAATACTTTGAAGCACACCTCCCACTAGAAGTTTGTCAGATTTCCAGTAGACTCCTCATCCACCTCTGATCTTCAAAGCTGCATCACACGGGCTAGTGCAGAGCACGCGTCAAACGAAAGTGCAGAGGGTGACAATATTACTTGGCTTAAATGTGAACCTAGAGGAAGCTTGTTTGAGAGGATTACTTTTATAGACCTGAGAAAGAAAACATACACGCTCAGCCAGAGCTACGATTGGAATATTTTGGTGCTAAATGAAAGAGTATGTTTAATTGTGCATATGCTGACACATGAATACAGAAAAAGAATTGTGGTCCATGAGTCAAGAGTATGTTAAGCAAAAGTAGGCACCTTTCACCCCAATGGAACCAATGACTCAACTGCTGAAATTTCCATTCAAGCAGTATTCCCATTGATTTCACTGAGAGTTTTGTCCCAGTAAGGACAGAGTATAAACTTAAGGATTTGATCCATTCCCTGAATAAAGTCCTCTTGAGTAAGGGAATGGATAACAGGGATGGGTCACAAGAGTTGTTCTTGTTCCCCAGTGAATGTTCTTTGGCTTACAATTACATTTCATCTTGGAAACTGCATCAGATGGGTGGGGCCTTATGCTACAACATTGCTTGGAAATGCTAGGGAGGGGAGGAGGGGAGAGTCAGCCTTCCATTTCAATTAGAAAGAAAGAAGCACCTCTCCCACCCCATTCTTCCAATCCTTCCCACTGCCCAGGCACTCATTCTCCCAAACAATATAGTAATATCATTTTAGATTTGACAATGGTGTCTAATTGTAGTAGCTGCTGCTGCCTCAGTCAGCATGGGCACAGACAGGCAAATTAAGTTGAATAAAATAAGGGAGAATATACACTGGCAGCAGGATCAGACACCCGTCTGCATCTCTCTGAAAAACTGCCATACTGGGACAGAACACTAGTACTCCCACCCTAATCTCCTGTCTCCAAGAGTCGCCAGTAACAAATCCTTCAGGGGAAGTGGACAAGAACAGGGTATACATATAGAGCCATTCCCTGGCGTTCATTCCTAGCTTGAGAGGTCTAGGACACCCTGAGCTTGCTGACCATCCTGGCTAAAGGAAAGCAACCTAGTGCTCTCCCAGCATAACTCATGTATCAGTTGCAACGCACACAGACACACACTCACCTTATCATTTAGATTCTGCAGAGCCTCTTTGCCAGTAGCACTTCTGATCTCCACCTTCCTCCCAAATTCAACAGATGGCTCCCCTCCCTTTCTGCTCCGGCTGGAATAGAGGGACTGGGAATCCGAGCCCAGGTGGGCTACATCCCTCTGCTGGGCTACGATTTTGTTGGAGCCCCGTCCCACCGAGAGAGAATCGAAATCAATGGTCTTGTTCTCCAAGGAGCCTTCCACCGGGCAGAACATGCCACAGAATTTCTGCCGGGGCTTGGGGCTGCCGGAGCCCAGATTTTTGAAGAAGGCAGGAACTTCCTCCTCCTCCTCATTCTGCCTGCCTGTCTGTCTCCTCTCGGCCATAGCTCTGGGGGTCTCCCTGATGGAGATCAGAAAGAAAAGACAATCAAGAGATCACAAATCCCCTCCGGGTCCTGGAACAGACACCCCCCGCAGGAGGTGGGAGAGGTGCAGTCGGGCTGTGCCTGCGAGAGCCGAGCCTTTGTATTTCCTGCCTTCATAGAGGAGGCTGACTATTTGGGAGGTGGGGGAGGGAGGGTTAATGCAATGCAAAGTTGAGGGGAGATTTGGGGGCTAGATTCTGCTGGAGATCAAGGAAGGGAGGTTTCAAGTTCCCGGCATCCAGATGAAGAGGGAGACAAAAAAGAAGGGGGCACCTCACTCTGCAGCAGAAACTGGGGACTGATCCGGAAGTGATGTGACTGACTAGTGAATTGGCAAATGGATCCGATCAGGTTGGAGCAATAGCCGCCCTGACGCGCTGCAGCTGCCACAAGTGGCAGGGAGGAGAAACCTGGGGAGGGGAGGAGGGGCAGGGCACCCCCCCCTCTTCCTAGGAGGGTATCTGTAGAGAGTCCCCCTTCCCCCAAGCTCCCCTGGAAATGGTGGAGCTAGGGAGCATGACAGGCGCGCTATTGTTCCTCACTTTTCTCGGGCAGGAGCTGGGGGGGTGTCTCGGTGGGGTTAGTGGGTTGAACTGGGAGCGGGCGAGAAAGGAGGACAGAATGCTGAGTCACAGATTTGGGGGTGTCACTGACATGACTCTGTGGATTCCCCTAGAGTGGAAGGTGAAAGGGGGTGGGGAAGGGAGGGACCCGGCACTAGGAATCAAGAGAGACATGGACTTGGGGAGGGAAGGAAGGAAGGGAGGGAGGAGAAAACTGATCCACTGACCAGGACTTACCGCCGGGATCCAAAATGATTGACCTTGCAAAACCATTAACGCCCCCAGCTGCCTGCAGCAACCCCGATCTCAGCCCTAAGGGAGGGGCCAGGGGGCGGGGGGAGACGCCAAAGAACAGCCGCGATTTCTCAGTAATTCAATTATCTCTTTAAAGGGAAGAGACGGGGAAATAGCTCAGTGCCTCCCGGATGCTGTGCATGCTGCCTAGGTCCCTTGGCAGAGGAGAGAAGGCTCAGCTGCAAAGATATCCCCCGCCTCGTGGAAAGGAGCCTCCCTGCTCCCGCATGGGAGAGATAGGGGGGACTTTGCCTAGTGCAGCTTTCAAGGCGCTGTCCCTTCAGCACCAGCCTGCCCTCTGCGTGACTCAGAGTAGCGGCTGCTTCTATTGTGGTGGGAGAGAGCCAGCCACCTGCAGGTACTGAGGGAGCTGGCAAAGAAAGACCATTTTGTCCACATGCAATCGCTCCCACCCCACCCCCTTTTATTCCCGAGGGCCTCGCATTAGCTACAGTCCACCCCCAGAAATGACACACACACCCCCACACCCCATAGCAACACATTCCAGCCGTTGCCTCCTCTGCCCGACACTCCATGAGAAGGTTAATAGACTGCAAGGTTATTATTATATCATCTGTCATTAATAAATGGACCCGTTCCAGGTATGGAGAGAATAAAAAAGCTGCCTTGGTAATCGGCCATTGATAGATTGCAGTAGAATGTGTGTGTGTGTGAGAGAGAGAGAGAGAGAACGAGAACAGATTTCTATCATCGAGGTAAGTAGTGCATCACACAATAGATTTAACTTGGCTCTCTCCATCTCTCACACGTTATTCGGGATGCTGATCTTTAGATTACCCATATTCAAGGCTTTCCAAATGCTAAGCTATTTTTGCTATGCATTATTCATTCCTGTGCATCTATTCATATGCATTCTATTAAATGTTAATTTACGGCAGGCATCTATACCCTAAGGAGTACCAAGCAATGCAACACCTTAGCAAGAAAGCAAACTTTTTAAAAAGTGCATCCACATAAAAAGTGCATAGGGCAGGCATCCACATAAAACCAATGTCAGAAGCAAGAAAAGCCACAATCACACCATAAAATAAAATTCACCACTGAGGGATTTTTTTTGTTGTTGAAAAAAAACAAAAGCCACACCTCCCAACCAAACAGAAGAGGCAGAAGCCTGCTCTGGAGCACTGCCCTGAAGGATACCAAAGATGTGCTCTGGTGGTTAATGAGGGGGAGAGCATTCCAAAGACACAGGCCCTCGAGGGGAAAAGGCCTGCCTCCCCTCCCCTCCCCCCCCTTCCCTCTCAAGACTGTGTCAGGATGGTCCAGAGCCAGAGCCTTTCTGATCTTGGGTGACATGATGGGATGCAGGGCAACATATGGTCTGTCAGGTAGGCTAAGTCTTGTATTATTTAAGGCTTATAAATATTAACAACAAAACCACTGCTGAACAGACAGTCAATGCAGGCTACTGCCAGAGCCTCCAGCAGGAAAAAAAACCTTCAAGAGGTTGTATTGACATGGGCTGCAGTTGCTGTGATTTATGATGTGGTTTCCATGGATAGCCTCGAAAATGTAACAGGACACTGCCACTGGAATCTACTCAAATACTGCACTGATTGGCACTGCAGAGGTATCTAGCTGGATGAGAGTCTAGTAGTCCTATCTAGAGGTCATGAATGTGTGGATTGTTGCAATGAACTTTCAAAGAGTCACAGCTTCCAAATGTTTAGTAACAAAAGCTGCTCCTGCTACAAGGGTTTGGATGCTGCACTCACACACACACCCCTCCCATAACTGATCCATAATTAGCAATCCTTCCTAGAGCAACACCAGAGCCACATTTTCAAGAGAACCAAGAGCTGTGAGATTTTCAAGTGCTCAGCACACAAATCCAAGCTAAGCTTTCAAAATTGCTCACCTCCCCTTTAGGCACCAATACAAAGGTCAGATTTTCAAAGGCGCCGAGCGCTCAGCTGCTCCAATTGCAATTCTGACAGCCACATTTTCCAGGAGAGTTCAACCCACTGGGTAAATGTGAGTCGGGTTCTTTTCAAATTCAGTCCCAGTTGGGAGGGGAGGGGGGCATGCTCTTTGAATACCTGGACCAAAAGGACAAGCAAATTCCAGAGTATTTTTCCTCCTGCAAATAACACTAATATTTTCCTCAATATTACCATTTAGAAGACAACCAATAATCTCTTTAATTGACATATAGCATGTGAATACCATGGCAGTAGGTTAGCTAGAAAGTGGGACTAAAATGAATACTCTGTACTCATTTGCAATTCAAATTTGAATATTCCTTTTCTTTAATAAATACCGATGAGACACAAGTTTGGACACCAGGATTCTGGTCTCCCTATCTCTCCTGTTAGTGAGACATGGCTTTAAAACTGATTTTTAGTAACAATCTGCATTTTTGTAACTGGTTTAGAACTGCAAACCAATGAAGTGTGAGCAAAGCTGAATCCAGGTATTTACAAACCATGCTACCACAGGACCCCATGTGTTTGGTGGGGCTAAGGGGCCCCACTAGATCCCCCCCAATATATACAATCCATGAATAAACTTAATATGACATAAGTGCAAGAAGCACTGGTGTAAAATACAGGCCACTGATGTATAATACAGGCTACAGAAGTTTCCTGAGACCAGAGGGTCCTGACCCATGGAAATTTGGGAGACATCCTTTGCCATAATTTTGCACAGGGCAACAACTTCTCGATCTGGCAGACAGTGCGAACTAATGAAAACACCCTTGGAAATGAAATTTGTAAATGCGATGCAAATTTTGAATTCAAATTTGCAAGTGTAAATCTGTAAAATTAATGAAATAGTCTGCTTGAATCAAAATAGAGACAAAGTAGTAAGGTGATATCTTTTATTGAACCAACTACAGTTGGTGGAGGTATGCAAGCTTTTGGATCTCACAGAGTCCTTTGTCAGGCAGATCAACTCCAGAGCTGCCTGATGAAGGATCCTGTGAGGTCTGAAAGCTTGCACACCTCCACCAACTGGATTTGGTCCAATAAAAGATATCACCTTACTACTTTGTCTCTATTGCCTATATTTGGAACCAACACAGCAAACCCTACTTTCTCTACAGCCCTAGTACTAGAAAGAGATACTGCCAAGATGGGGCCATTGTTCTTAAATGTTATCTGGGTGCCCCAAAATAGCTAGGTAGTTTCATATATGCATCTACAATGGCTACAAAAATAGCCTCTGTATGTACTTAAAAAGAAGTTACAGGACAATTTGACTACCCCAGTCAGGCTGGTTTCACCTCAAGAATCTTTTCTGCATGGATCTGATACTAAGGCCACTTTCTCACATTACCTGGGAGGGAGAAAACTTCTGTGAGGGCAATCACAGGTCTATTCTCATGGAAATTAGTGCATGTAGGAATTCACTATACCACTTTTCTCCCACAGGAACACTTGAGCATGACAGGTCCCCCAATGTAGCTCTTACAATCACAGGTGTTCTCATGGGAGAAAAGTGGAATAGCACATTCCTACATGTGCCAATTCCTGTGAGAATAGAGATACGATTTACCCTCATGGAAGCTGCCCCCACCCCCTTCCTGGTAACATCATGAGAAAACAGTCTAAATGTACATATATGTCTCCGATCCATCATACAGAATTGTCAGTGTCTCAAATCAGATATATGATCATAAATCTACAACATCTGTGTGTCGATCTCTCTGTCACAACCTTTCCCCACAAGAGAGAGAAACTGGAAGCTTGTTGAAAATTGGAGGTGGATGAACTCAAAGCTTCTTGAATCGCAGCCTCCTCAGCATATTTAAGCCAACCTGGGATAATCGAGGTCTACTTAATGAAGCACCAGGGATCAGAGCCAATCCACTCCAACTCAGCTAGCTTTCATGAGGAATGACAAACATTTCCAAAGGATTCTAATAAAGGTAACTGCCTCATTTCTTTATCCTGAGATTTTTCAAGGGATTTTCAAGTTATATTCTTATATTTGAATATTTCTGGGGGCCTAGTGCCTATTTATGGTCATTTTACCATTATTATTATTATTATTATTATTAATAAACATTTATAAAGCGCCAGTTGCAAAACCTGGCGCTGTACAGAACATACAATCAGACGCGGTCCCTGCCTGTGGCTTACAATCCATTCTATGGATAGCTGCAAAAGTATGTTTGGGGTTTTGTCTAGGTTTTTGTTATGACTTGGGAAATCAATCAAGTACCAGCCCTTTATCCATGATCAGCCCCTTCATCTTCTTATTCTTTCTGGAAGTCTAAATTTTAATTCTTTGCCAGACTGGTGAAGCCACACAGATTTATTGCCACATGATGAATTTACCCTTCATTTAAAAATAGCTAGTCATAAATCTTAGACGCTCACATTAATTCATGATGAACCAGTGAGCCATATCCATATACATCAGATGATAAAAGTGGCCTTTGACTTACAAAAACAGAACAGGTGGGAAGTGTGGATGGAGAAATGGAGCAAATTTGAAGGTGTCCTGGAAGATCCAGATGAGCTTGTGTACATTAAAACACATTTAAAGTGATAATGCTTAGAATGGGTCATGTAGCCAACGACAAAGCTAACATTTTTGAGTGCATATCCAATCTACATTCACAGAGATTTAACAGACGCACTGCTCCATCCCTGAACCCACACTTTTACAGGGCTCAGGTAAAAGATTGCCTTTTTTGGCTTTAACCCATTGCTTCCTGGTTCCCAGCAGTGTTTCTCCATCCATCTACAACCTCCTTGTTCAAGCAGCTTGTTAACAAAAAGGTGAAAAGAGGCTTGGGAGAGAGATTGCACTGTCAGCCATTTATATGAACCATGTGTGTCGGCTATGATTGGATCCCAGTTACTTAGATTGCTTTGGGTCAGGTTTAACAGATTAGTATACAGATGTCAGTGATTTGGATCAGTGGAATCAGGTCCAGAGCATGATTAGAGCAGGAGCAGAAATAGGACCAGGCAAGTGGACTCAGGTCAGACAAGGCTTGGAGCAAACCTTGAAAGCAAGCAAACTAGGCTGGGAAATAGACAGGTGGACTGGGAACAGATTTTTAGTCAAGAGAGGCTGGAAGGCAGGAAAGTCAAGCAGGGCTGGACAGGACACCAGGCAGGGAGAGAGTAGGGATGTGCGAACGCGGTTCGGAAGTTCAGAGTTCGGTCGTCGACCGAACCTGAACAGTTCGGTCGTCGACCGAACCTGAACTCAAATTCGACCGAACTGTTCGGTCGAATCCAAACCAGTTCGGAAGGCAAAAAAACTGGTTTTGAATGTACAAACTTGGTTCAGAAGTTTGGAATTCGACCAAACCCGAATAGTTCTGAATTCGATTGAACCGAACTTTCGAACTGAACTTAATTTTCAAACCGAATCGAATTTCCGAACTCGGTTCTGTTCGTACATCCCTAGGAGAGAGTCAAAGCTAGGAACAGGGCTGGAATCTCTTAGGCCAACAGTCTTTCCACCAGTTCCCTGTTCCTGTTGGGCAGACTTAAATACTGAAGCCTGCCAGTCAGGGAAGCTAGAGATGTGGTATGGACTGCTAGAAAGTGTCCTTTCCAGGCTCCTACATACAGCAAGACCAGCAGTCAAAGCCCTGTAGTAGCAGAGTGGAAACAGGATGGAGCCTGGCCAGACCCAGCCGACAGTTTCAAAGCCTATGAGGTCCTGACGATCCCCTTGGGACACAGGCCTCTTCTTAGAACAGTGGAGAGAGCAAGGCCCAACAAACAGCTGCCTTCATTGTGAAGGGCTGCCCTTGATGATTTACAGGAGATGGAAGTGCCAAAGAAGCCTAGAGAAGAAAGGAGGTAAGTGAAAGGCTTCCTCCAGCTCAGGGGAATGGCCTTGGAGGAGGCCCTAGGAACAAAGGATCTGAAGCTTTGTTTGCATTTGAGAAACTGGAGTTGGGTTTGTTTGGGATTGTTGTAAATGCGAGTCCACTGCTAAGCTGGAGACCTTGGTGGAACCCAGGTGTAGCAGGGAGGCTGGAGGTCTAAGGCCCAAAGAAAGACTGACTCAAGTGGAAAATAACCTGATCTACCAGTTCAGAATGAATTTCCACTGGAGAAGGAGACTGATGGAGCTGCTCACTGAGATATCCCGCTTGATGCCAGATACTTAGTCATGACAGCCCATTTTGCTTGCGCAAACAGATCAGGACAACAAAAACACGCCAGTTTCCTCTCAGTGAGCCCCACCAAAGAGATCAACATTGCGTCAGTAGTAAGACAGAGCGGCATGAGCAGTTGTGGCAGCAGCGAATACTTTAGCAGCAGCCTGACTCTCAGCACCAGCCCTCCAGTCCTGTGCAACCCAAAGTCTGTACTAAAGAGACCAGTAGTGCCTGATGAACTTTTGATGCCTGGGGTTCCATATGCCAGAAAAACTTTCACAATGGTAGGCAATGCTGTTGGATGGGGGTTCATTGTGCGAGGGAGCAAGCCATACCATATTCAAGCTGTAGATCCCAGTGGCCCTGCAGCTGCAGCAGAAAAGAAGGTCTGTCATTTTGCGGTTTCCGTGAATAAACTCAACGTTCTTCATGCGGACTACAGGATGATCAGCAATCTTATTCTGACTGGCCCTCGAACTATCGTCATGGATGCGATGGAGGAGCTAGAGCCTTGTGAAGAGAACCTACAACCTTAGTCTCCCTGTCCTTTTGCCTTATGCTATGTAAATGGAAGTATCAGAATCACTGGTACAAAGAAAATACGAAGGGGGTACAGCCCAACCTTGCCTAAGTAAATCATTTTGCCTCTTTGGTGCTTTCTACATAATTATAACAGCTCTGGATGACATGCTAAGAGAGGAGCAACAGCTACCAGCAAGTTCTAATTTAGGACTTGGGACTGTAAACTGTTCTACTGAAAACAAGGATCAGGCCTGCTGTGTGTGTGTTGGGATGCCTTTGTATAATTTCTCTTACAGTTCCACCATTTGATGAAAATATTTGCAAAAAGGAAAGAAGCAAACTTGCTGATTGATCTGGGCTTTTATGTACAGTTTGCCTTGCACACATATCTGAAAATTAATTCAGGGGTGTCCAGAGGGGCAGCCCAAGAAGCAAATGCTGCAGCTTTCCTCCTGCATCCACAGGGGGAAGAAAAAGTTGATCAAGAAAAAGTTAATCAAATGCAGGCTGTTACTGCTAGCAAATTCAGACAGCAAACAGATCATATTAGTCTGTTTGCTTTTCATAGAAGACTCTCATATATAGAGAGATAGTGACCTTCAGAAAACAAAAGAGGAATTATTCGAAGGAAGATAAAATTTATTTCTGTGTACATTAATGGTAGTTTTTTGTGAAATTCTACAGCCTTTGGAGATCAGACTACTGTGAAATTATATGCCAAACTTTAGGCACACAAATTTGAAATGTTATTGTATGTCCGGTTACCCTCAGACTTGACATATGTGAGATATGTTTAACATATTGGCTATAGTCTGGACATATTGGCTTTAGTTTGGACATAAAGACCTAGACATATTTGGTCTTCTGATAGCTTTTCCCTGCTTAACTTTTAAATTTGTTAGTTAAATTTTAGAAAATACAAGTTCACATTTAGGGAAGTAGAGGCATGCAGCCGATGAAACATCTCTTGCACAAATGGGTTACAAGATCTAGGCTTAAAATAGTTAATAAAAACAAGATATTTCATGGGCGGAGGTAACGACTTTAGTTCCTCTCGTGGTGCTCTTTGGTCACCATGGTGATCCTTTAGTCACATGAGCTTCTTCTATCTTCCTTGAGCTTGTNACGCCATGAACACTCTCGTGGTGCTCTT
The DNA here is from genome assembly GCA_003113815.1 of Sphenodon punctatus. Classification (NCBI taxonomy): domain Eukaryota; kingdom Metazoa; phylum Chordata; class Lepidosauria; order Sphenodontia; family Sphenodontidae; genus Sphenodon; species Sphenodon punctatus. The sequence goes on along the minus strand of QEPC01012560.1, from coordinate 1,077,000 downwards.
TGGTCACCATGGTGATCCTTTAGTCACATGAGCTTCTTCTATCTTCCTTAAGCCTGTATGCCTGGGTAACTATGCTAGTTTTAAGTTTATTACTTTAACTTTTGTACTTTTAATACTTAGAAAAATCTTGTTTCAACTTTAATTATATCTATGTAACATGTACCTTTGAAATACTTTTATAAATCACCTATTAAGGTTTTACTCTGTTTTGGGGTCTTGTCCCATAGAAAATGCTTTTACTATGTTTTCATAAATATTTTCAATTATATTCTTATTAGTAATTATGTCTCTCTCTTCATTTATTTAGTCATTTCAATCCCTTTGGGTATTTCCATAATTTGTCCAGGTTTTGAACCTGCATAATTAATCAATTAGGAAAATGATCCAATAAATCAATAACCAAATCAATATTAACCTAAAACCTGGCAACAGTCCTAAGAGTGGTTTTCAGTCTTTTAGCAACTGTAAGAATACCCTTAATCACAAAGTTTGGACTCCCCAGACATTAAAGCAATGTTAATATTTACAAAAGTGGAGGTCACTGTAGCAGGGGGTCTTCTCCGGGCCACACGGGAGCACTGGAGTGTCAATAGGAGAACTGGCAAACCCCACTGCCACACCTATTCAGAACTCAACCTGGCTGTATCCCCAACTTAGGAGGAGTGCACTCTGTGGGGCACCCCTATAGAGACCCGACTCTTGGCCTCCTACCTGCCCCTCACAGCCAAGGCCTGCGCCACCATATGCACGCACAGTTCCTCTTTATTCCTGGGCTGCCAGCTCATCTGCTTCTCACCCTGCAGGCCCAGGTCAATCTTTCCACAAGTACAGGAGCAATACTCTAGCATCAACCCCCCAAAGTCCATAGTAGTCAGGCCCATAGGTCCCTGGATCACAATAAGCCTTCCCCAAGCAGGAGGCTCCCTCTTGGGCAGAGTCTTCCCCAGTACCTGGGCTCACTCCAGTCCTTCTCTTGTTCTCCTAGCTTCGGAACCCTGGAGAGCATAGAGTGGCCAGACAGCTTCTTCAAGGAAGATGCTGCCTTTTCAACTCCCAAGCACAGACTGCCTTGCTTGCTGTCTTGCAGCCGCTTATATACCCAGAGTGGGTGTGGCCAGCTCCCCTGGCTGTTTGCCCTTAAAAGGCTAGTGTCCTACCCACTCTGTATCTTTTTCTCCCAATCTCTTTCCAACTCAGGCTGGTCCCTTGCTATGGGCTGACTCTACCATGCCCATACGCATGTGCACAGCCCTTGACAGGCCCACTCAGTCCCCTCTTAAAGGGGCAGCAGCCCCACAGGACTGCTCCATGCTACAGTCACAATATTAGCAATAACATTCAGATATTCCTCCAGGATACAGGTGACATGAAAGGGGTCTGCTTTAACTTTGCTTTGCATTTTCAAACCAATCGATTTTTGAGAGCTTCAGACAACCCACATAATAATGCTATTAAATAAATATTGTCTATACCTAATGCATTTTAAAAGACAGCAGGATTTTTTTTTTGTTGAACTTAGGACAAAATCAATTTTCTAATGCCCATATAAACTATATGATCTAGTGAATGGAAATTGCTTCTCAGCTCTATGACAATTGGAGTGCCATATGTTACTGTCCAGAATTAAGTCTTAATCCATTGACTGCATAGCATATAGTCTTGTTCAAAAGATGTATAGCTACATCTTGCAGACATGCTGTTCATATGGTAGTACATAGTACATTTACAGGAGATCTGGAAAGGCTGATCAAATTCAACTCTAGCAGTCAAATAGTTAATCAATCCTGACTTCAAGCGTTGATAACCAATAGAGATCCATGTGTGTATATCACTCAGCCATGCCATAAGCACAATGATTTTTCAGCCCTGGGATGGTGTTGCACAGCCTTCTGGGAGACCTCATCTGCGTAGAGAAGGATTGTGGGAGGAAATGTTAAACTCTCATCAGCAGACAGCTGCAGCATCTTCAGCAGTGGTTCCTTACACCACTAATCCCAGATGAGCAAGGGAGAGGTGGGGGCTGCTGCTTGTGTACAACCTAATTTATTGCATCAAATATCAATGTGGCCTTCTGCTACCAACATAACAAAGAAGTACAGAGATTCCTTGGTTATCTCTGGTTTATATGCTTTGTCTGTAGTATATAACAAGATTTATATTCTGTATATACATTTACATCTGCTACTTGCATAACCATAGAACAGTCTCCTATCCCTTTGGATCAAAAATGCACAGTGGTTTAGAGAAAGGGAAATAGTACAAACAGTCAGTGTGTGAAAAATGTACATCGACTGCACGTACACTACAGAATGTATGCAATAAAATCCTGCAGACCAGACTGAGCCTGATGGCTCCCTGAGGGTCCATATTGCTCTCCATTTGGTTTGAGAGTCCTCCTGGCCCAAGCCATTTTCACTCAGGCTGTGTCAGGCTTCCTTGTCGGCAAGGAGCTACACCCACATGGAGCATCATGATGGGTATTTTCAGACGTGACGTTGGCCGTTGGCCCCGTACCGGCACCAACGGCTTCGTTCCCCGCCGGGGTCACCCCGTAACGGCACAACAGACGTGCCGGGGGGACCCCGGCGGGGAAAGTGG
>QEPC01012560.1:973992-1010431 GCA_003113815.1 Sphenodon punctatus | reverse complement strand
GGGGATAGAGAGGAGGCAAACTCCATGGGGGTAACGGCCTGCATATTGCGGAAGGGGCGTGGAGAGGGGGAGGCGGAGGGGGGTTGGTGGGAGAGGCTGAAGGAGGCGAGGAAGTGATCAAAATTGTGGCAGGGATCAAAGCAGAGGTCAGCAAGAGAGCAATTTCGTGAGAAGATGAGGTCGAGGGAGTGGCTGTTGGTATGGGTGGGGGAGTCGATCCAGAGTCGGAGATCAAAGGAGGAGGTCAGGGAGAGAAAGTGGGAGACAGAGGGCGTGGAAGGTGTGTCGACGTGAATGTTGAAATCACTAAGAATGAGAGCGGGGGTGTCATCAGAGAGGAAGAAGGTGAGCCAGGATTCAAAGTCTGGGAGAAAAGAGGAGAGGGAACCTGGGGGGCAGTAGATGACAGCAACACGAAGGTTAGTATAAATGCACAGAATGGGCCTCTCCCTGAACAGACTCCTTCTGTGCTCATGGACACGGGCTGGGTCTGGCCATGGGTTGCATTTGGCCCTTGGGCTTGGGGGATCCCACCCTTGGCTTGCAATCTGTGTAAACCAGACAGAGGGTGGGAGAATGGGATAGTTATTTCTGTTTTACAGACAAGGCACATAGAAGATTAAGGGTGCAATTTTCTGAAGTGCTTGGGATGTTGGGTTTGAGTACTCAGCACCCTTGAAAACCAGGTACTGTCACAATGGGTGCTGCCAGATCAATGAGCTCTTTTGAAAGATCTCATCTGGTCCAGTTCTGATGCTGAGCACTTTAGAAAAAAACTGGTGCTGAGCTGTCTGGGAAATCTGTCCTCCTTCGACTAACCCATTAGCTTTGGCTATACGATTTGCGTTCCTGGCTATTGTAATTGTACATACAAAAGGAGGCTTGCTGTTTACCACTGGTCTCAGGTCTTGCACCACCATCTGAACGATGCTTGGGCTTTGGTGAAGTCAGATCTCTTCAGTCTCAACTTAGGGTCCTATCCATAAACCCATCCTTCCTCCAATCTTTTAGATATTAGTAGCAATTAGACATACTTCATCTGTAGGTCTCAAAGTACTGTGTAGAAAGAAAGCAATGTCATGATCTCCACAAATTCTACATGGGGGGAAAGTGAGACACAAATAGTAAAAATAACTTGCTTGAGGTTGCAGTGAGTCAGCAGCAGAACTAAAACAGAGCACACACGTCTGCTAACTGTTCTGTTTCCAACCCACAGAACCATGCCAGATGATGCTGCATTTTCACAGTCAGATCAGGAATTTTCCTGTGAAACAAGATCCAGCTACCCTTTCACTAGCTCTGATCGATTTGTGTTCACAGCTATGGTAATTGTATGGACAAAGAGAGGCTTGCAATTTTCCACCAACCCGAGCCTCTTATCCTATGGAAACCAGAACCCATACATCATTCACTCACCATAGTCAAAAAACCTCCAGTTTACAAGAAGAGTTGAGGCTCTTGCAAATTCAATCATGCACTTAAAAAAAAGCATGGCAATTGCAAGTTGCAGCTTCTGCCTTTACTTCCGTGCCAAGTTAGCAGCAGTAAAGACATTGTACAGTCTCACATATTGTGGTCACTTACAACTTAGGCTCCATGCACCCACATTTTGCCTTTGTCTTTCAGCCCAAATCCTCTTCCTCTGCAGGTTGGGGGCAACATTGAAGCTGGGAGCAGATGGTTTTACACCAAAAAGTCAACTCGGTACAGCTCCTTAAGACACACACACACACAAAAATCCTACTAGAAAAATTCATAGGCCATATATTATTAACTATTATTATTATTTGATTATAAAATTTGCATGCCGCCCCCTCCTGTTAAAAGCATCTCGTGGCTGCTAACAACATATTAAAACAGATTAAAAAACAACAATAATACAGTTAAAAACCCCACAGTAAAACAAATTACCCCCTACCCCACCCTAACCCAACCCACCCAGCGCATCTCCCTCGGGAAAGGCACGGTGGAACAGCCAGGTTTTACACTGTCTACAGAAAGAGGGGAGGTGGGTGGTCAGGCAGACCTTCAACAGGAGGGAGTTCCACAGCCACAGCATGGCCACAGAGAACACCCTCTGCAAGGCTACACCCGAGAAACCTGGGGGACCTTGAGGAGGGCGCCCCTGGCCGACCACAGGGGGCGATCCAGGATCCAGCGGGGGAGGCGGTCCTGCAGATAGGCTGTTTAGGGCTTTAAAGGTTAACACCAACACCTTGAATTGGGCCCGGAAGACTATCGGCAGCCAGCGCAGAGAGCTAAGTACTGGTGTAATGTGCTCGCATTGGCCTGTCCCCTTTAGGAGATGAGCTGCCATGTTCTGCACCAGCTGCAGTCTCCGAACCAGCACCAAGGGTAGCCCCACGTAGAGTGTGTTACAGTAGTCCAGTCTCGAGGTAATAAAAGCATGGATGATTGTGGCCAGATCCAAGTCCGAGACATATGGCCGAAGTCGACGCACCAGATGTCATTGGCGAAATGCCCCCTTCGCCACAGTCACCACCTGGACCTCCAGGCAGAGCTGTAGGTCCAGGAGCACCCCAAGACTCCAAACCTGAGATACCAGGGCAGGACGGACCCCATCAATGATGGGAGCCACCACTCCCCCGGCCTTCCCCATGACCAGCACCTCCGTCTTGTTGGGATTTAACTTCAGGCAGCTCACCCTCATCCAATCCCCAACATTAATACCTGGGCAGTTGGTTGTTCAGGTAATCATATCAATTAAGCCATTGGTGAAGTCTGTAAAATAGTCAATTTGCAACAGACTTAGCAGGCACTAGTTACCAGATTGATCTTTGTTGTTTGTCTGTATCAATGGGTGTTTTCACACAAGACACACTTCACCCACTACCCACCCACCCACTATACATGTTACAGGCCACCCATAGGGCAACACTGCAGCCCTGCAACATGTATAGTGGGTGAGTCGGTGGAGAGTGTCTTGTGTGAAAACGGCCAATGTTGCACAGAGTAGAAAAACGTTACCTCAGGGTTGGACCCTCCAGTCTGTGGGCCAAATATAGTCTGTGGCTGTGTTCCATTTGTGCCCTTTCCAGTTTCTGGAACTGGCCCATAGATCCAATCCCTTCCCTCAAGCTTTGAAATAGTGAGTTCAAGAGAAGGGGGTGAAGACGACTGAGGAAGGGCATGGCCCTCAAGGAATAAGGGAAGAAAGGATCTATGGCATAGATTAGGGATGGACAAATGGTGACTTCGGAGCCACATGCAACTCTCGGGCAATTCAAGTGTAGCTCTTGGCTAGGGTCAATCCCAGGCCCTCACGCTACCTTGATGGCCCTCCGTCTTAGTTCACTGCACCTGAACCTCAGCAGCTGAATTGCAGCTACTCTTCAGAATGTCAGCAGCCAGAACTGCAAAGCACTGGCTCCACTAGCCAATCACAAAGCAGAAGTGTGTGTGTGTGTGTGTGAATGTCTTGTGACTCTTGGCCATATTAAGATTTGGTTACATGGCTCTTGGAGTTGGGAACTTTGACCGCTTTTACATGTGCGCACGTTGCCGGGCCATAAAATGATGCGCCACATCAAAAATCCCACAGGTGGGGTTTAGACGTGACATCATGCACATGATTAGCTGCCTGTGGGATTTTTGACGTGGCACATGATTTTATGGCGTGGCGCCACGCACACGTGTAAAAGCGACCTCTGCCTGCCCCTAGAATAGATCCACAAACCAGAGTCTCCCCATCTTGAGCACATCCCTTAAGCACCCCAACTCCTTTCTAGTCCATGGAGCTTGTACTAATTTTCAAAGCAGCCCACAAGATGGAAAAGGTTCCCCATCCCTATGTTATACAAAGTAGTGTTACAGGAAATTGCCCACATTTTTAACAGTCCTTACATTCTAGTTGGGAAAAGGTCTCCTTTCCATACTGCACTTCAGTAATGATAACTACATACCCAGACACTCTAACTCTTTGGGGAATTAGTGCAGTTGGAACAAGGAGGCAGGTAAACTAGATTATCTCCATTAGATTCAAAGGAAGAAGGAGCTTGAGATTAGTGATTTGAGAGATGTGTTTGGTTGCCAGCTCAGGTTTCCTGGGTAAAGTGAGTGGGTCACTTATGAACTGACCCAAAACATAATGAGGTCACATGTCCTTTAATTTATTTAAGGCCCTTTTAGCCAGATTTTCAAAAGTGCTCAAGACCCAGAAGCTTCCATTTGGGCAGTGAGAACTGACATAAGATCCCACATGCCCCTGATGCTCAATACTTTTGAAAGTCTCTCTTGAACCCTCAGTCACTGCCCACCTGTCAAACAGAAATAAAAAGACTTCCTTTCTTCTGTCCATTGTTACAGTCCAGGTCCATGGGTGCACTCTCACTGGATCAGGTGAGTCCAGCCCTGGTGAGCAGGTAGCTCAGACATCTCAGCAGGAGGATCGGGCAAGAGCATGGTCTAGGTAGAGTGTGGGTGAGGAACAGTAGGTCAGGTAGCGCAAGCACCTTAGTAGGAGGATCAGGCAAGGGAATGGTCTAGGTAGAGCATGGATCAGGAACTGAAGGTCATGTAGCACAAGCACAAGAATCCAAGGAGCAAGCAGTTCTAGCCGACGAGCAAGGTGGAGAGCCAGAAGGTGGAAACAAGGAAGGCAGCAGTCAGAGGGGGAGGTGAGGAAGGCTGTACCAGTTGTTTAGCTGTCCTGAGCTTGGCTTCTTCTCCTTATATAGGGGAAGAAGTGGGAGTGCTGGGTGCTTTCCCATAGTCTGGGTGTCATTCCCAGTTCTGATTGGCCAAGGCTGTAGATGTCTCCTGGACAGGGGAACAGGTGCCAACTGTGAGCCGGTGCTATCCTGGGAGGAGGAGTTCAGGAAGGCTCTGGAGAGCAGGGCCTTAAGCCAGCAAGGTCCTTAGAAACCCAAGGCAGGCTGCAGAGAGCCTGGATAGGGGCCTGCTACTTTCTGGTGTCCTACAATCCCCTTTACACCAGCCAGCTGAGGCCTGACTCGGGATGAATGAAGGGGGGAATCCAGCTCTTGGGGCAATAATCCCTTAGATGTGAGAGCTGGAGGCTCCTGTAGTGCAAGGGACCATCCCTCAGGGTTACTTAGTTGGGCTTGAGATGGTGGGCAAGGCGTGGGTCCGTGGCCACTGAGCAGCACAGCTGCAGAGCAGCGGGGAGGAATTCTAATGGGCAGCTCCCAGAATGGTTACTGTGGCAACCACCTTGTACTCTCCCTGTCATGGACCATGAGGGAGGGGAACCGTGCTGGGCTGACCTTTGAAATTGACATGTCCTGGGCATGAGTGTCAGGTTCCCCAGTGCCCACGACCAGTTCCTGAGACTCGCAAAGGCCTTGTCCCCACCCACAGTGCCTATGAGTAGGGGGACCTGTCTGCTGGCATGATGGCCACCCCAATTCATACAGGTAGGGGATATGTGGGTGCCTATTGCCACACACCTTTTTTGGCTTGCCCAGCACAGGGCACTCTGGATTTTTCGGCAGTGCCATGTGAGTGGCTCTTGGGAGGGCGCAACTCCATTCCACCTTCAGACAGGTCGTCAGATGAGTGGCTCCTGTGTGGCCATGCATGGTAGCATCTCATTTAAAAACACCTGGGTGGGGATTGCCCATGGATGAGGGCAACAGGAGTTGCAGACAGGTGACTGAGCTGGCAACTATCCTAGTACATCAGCTAGGGAGCAGGGGGAAGGACGCCAGGACTGGGCTTAGGGACCCCAGCGATGGAGACATCAGACATCAGCCTAAACAGCCCAACAGTCGCAGCATCCCTAGAAGTGGCAGAACTAGGCCAGGGACCCTGAGGGTGGTGGAACTGGGCTAGTCAGCTGCCTGACCCAAAGAGGACCATCACCTCCCGAACGGGGTCTGCTACACTAAAAACTGAACTCCTTGGGTGAAGGCCGGAGCAAGACACCATGGATGCAGGCCCATGGGGATCAGCTACATGGACCTTTGCAGCATCTCCCAAAGGACTGGAACAGCTGGAGTTGGGGGAAGGGGAGTCAAGAGTTGGAGAGATGCCAAAAAGTAAGTTTGTACTCTGATCCTGCAGTGACTCTGTGCTGGAGCTGGACCACTTTACCACACTATCTGCAACCATAACACCTTATTAGTGTTCATTTGCTGGGTAAGTAAGAGGTAATTTATGCATGAGTACTGGTTTCTACGCTCCTTCCCTCTCCTAGTTTATGTTAATTATCACATATGGGTGAGTGACTCTATCGGGAAACCTATATACTCACCATCCAAAAGCCAGGTACTAACCTATGCCCCTCCTAACACAGGAGTTTGGTTCCTAGTTCCATTTAGATACAGCTGTCCCTCCTAAGATAAGGGAACTCCCCAAACGGTCCTTACCTACCTTAACTAGCCTCACCCCAACATGGTTGAAGTTAAACACATCAATCAGTTTAGTGGGTAAAATTAAATCTGGATACTTTTGTCCATTTACACCCTGGAGTCAGCTAAACAAGATTTGACTGTGGCAATGTAGTCTTAAGTATATAAGAATCAGACGGTTGTACTGGTCTCCAGTCCAGTCTCCTCCGAAGCCTGAATCAGGCTTTGTATGCTCTGTACAGTGGGCTGGTCTGAACCTGGAATAGCCTCTGTACTCTTATATACAGGTGTCTACTAAAGACAATCTGACTACACTATACACCACTTGTCTCTTTGGTGCAGGAGCAGAGAGGAGAGATTATTCCACCCAAAATCCCTTCCTAACATAAGAATGTAAGGAGTGACAGTTCTGAAGACAGGAAGTAGGGTGGCTAATGGCACCTTCCAAGCCTTCACACATTCAGCAATAATTTGGGGGGTAGTTCACCTCCTTCCATAAGCACACACCCTTAGTCTATTTTGTGAACTTCTCAGGGCAAGGACATCATCTTTACTTGGATGTCTGAGTAGTACTGGGTAAAACAGGACTTCATCTCAGTTGGGTTATATCTGCGGTGTTGGAGTGAAAAGAGCTGCTCAGTGCTCACTACTAGCTTAGTTCCTGCAGTGCCGCACGTTGAGGCTGTCAGGGGGGCTATTCTATTCAAGGGAATTTCTGTTTACATCTCTGATGAAAACTCGATTGCATCAGCTCACTGTGCTTGTCCCCGATTGCCCTGCTTAATGAGTTTTTAGTGCACTGAACCCTAGTTAGTACATTGGGAATAATTAATCAATTGCCCAAGAGGGGACAGAGAGCTAGCATTCTGATTAACTTCTCACATTCAATGGGAGTCCCCATTTATTTATTTTTTGGAGCCCTCATCACAAGCCATCCTGTTTGGCTGATCACTCCCTTGGCACAGCGAAAAGCCTTCCTCCTCCTCCTCCTCCTCCTTTTTGCCATTTGCAGGACGAATGGGGGGAACATGGCCACAAGCCAGGCTTTGTCTCTTTTGTGCTAAAAAGTGCTTGGCTCACTTCCAGCGACCATGCTTCCAGTTGGAAAAACAAAACCCCTTTCCACATCCAACTTCAATGGGTGACCGCTGGCCACAGATCCTGGTTTAGGCAGCCCTTTGTGAGTCTTCCTTGCTCCTCAGCAAAAAGCTAATTCTGCCTCACTGAAACGGTACAGTTAATACTGGTCAATACATGCTGCAACCAGCTTGCTAAGATTTCTCCATGGCTCCTAGGATTCTCTGTATTCCAGTAGGGCCAAGAGGCCTCAACAGAAAGCAGCATCCCATTTTGCTAGACATTGTCAGAAATGCCTATTATTAATTACTAGTAGTAGTAGTAAGCATTAATATAGCGCAAGCAATGTACCTGGCGCTTTACAAAGCAATTGAATAGACATGGCCCCTACCCTAGGGCTTACAATCTGAGAGACAGGTTGGGGGAGAGAGAGACGAAGGAAGGGGAACAGAGGGAGAGACAATGAGTGTGACATTCATGAAGACGCGGGGTCCCAGGCTTGGTTATCTAGGGCAGTGGAATTCCAACATCTTTGCTCAACTGATACCCATTTTGAGACTTGTATACAATCCTTTGACCCCTGGACACATAAAGTATATTTATTTATTTGTTTAATTATTTATTTATTTATTTTACAAATTTAAACCCGCACCCTTCTGCTAATAGCAGCTTGGGGCAGTTAACAGTATAAAAATATAAAATAAAAAATATAAATAAGATAAATATACAATAAATATAAAACAACACTGGGTGTTTTCAGACGTGACAGGGCGGCATTCGCCCCATCACGGAAACAACCCTCAGATTCCCCACCGGGATCACTCCGGCACGGCCAACAGATGTACCAGGAGATCCCGGTGGGGAATCAGGGAGGGGGCGGGGTCGCACGGCGCAATGTGCGGCCGCACGGCCCCGCCACGCTCCCTCGCTGCCCGCCCTCTAGGGAGACGGGCGGGCGCCCGAAAAGACCACAGGCCGTGATCGCCGTCCAGCTATGATGGGCCCCTTCATCCCCGTCGGGAATTTCCTTCACCACGCGATCGGTGCCGGCCCCGTGGATTCCGCCAATCGCGTGGTGAATGTGATTCCCTGCTGTGATTGATCTTGGCTAACATCTGGGGGGGAACTTCCGGTTCCCCAACAGACGTTACGGGACCATTCCCCACCACAGGGTATTGACTGTGGTTGAGTGTGATCTCGTAATGTCTGAAAATACCCACTGTAAAATCCATATGGTGGGGCATGAGAAATACAAAAAAAGCCCTAACCCTTAACCCCCCCAACCCTTTACTCCTCCCCCTCACTGAAAGCCTGATATGGATATATCAGATATGGATAGGGATCTCTTCTTTTTTTTTCCCGTTAATTGAGAATTTTTCAACTTGCAGAAATGTAAACGCATGAGGTTTAAACAACAGTGTGGTAACAATTTAATTCCATAAATTAACATTGAAGATATTTCACTTTATGTTCACTCTGGTAAGCGTGATATTAATCAAAAGGCAGTTGCTCACTTGCGTTCATGGTAAGTTACTTGTGTACTAGCCACTCGTTGCATTCATTGGTTTTGCTGCACATAACTGAGGAATGGCTCCCATATTTCATGAAGCATGTCCAGCATTCCATATCTGTTGGGAACTAAATCATTTTATCCAGTCATCTAGGGCTTGGGTGTGGAGAGGAAAGCAGTTTTATCCAGTGCCTTACGATTATGTTGTGTAGAAACAACATTTTTACTAGGAGCACAGAACTCATTCTGCCAATGGTGAGGATTGCCTTTCCCATGGACAGGGACTGCAATTTCATCATGGTGACTCCTCACAGCTTGGACCCTTTGATCTAGGGCGAAGGGCTGTCCCTGTCACAAATAACCCAGACCAAGTGGGAAGGGAAGCACAAAGAAGTGAAATGCCTTGTGTAAGATTCCACAGTAAGTCAGTGGCAGACCTGGAAACAGAGCCCATCCAGGGGCCTTCGCCGTAGGCCATTCCACTCTCATTGGCAGGAACCCATCTTCACTTTGTTTTGCCCATTGCTGCCAATGGGAAAAATACAGTGAACGTGGGTCCCTGCTCATTAATTGCTGAACTTGTTTTAAAACCGATTACTAAAACAATATAACTTGGTTCATCTGTGTAAAGAACTACCCCATAGGAAATTCTGCTCCCAACTTGCCCTCTGCAAATGGTCTGTACCTCGCTGTCCCCAAACAAGGCATTAATTCAGTTATCCGCATTCCATGCACACTGGGAGACCTTGGACCAGTTACAATATTCTCCTCACAGGATTGTTGTGAGGATTCAAAGTTGTGTTAAATTGTTCTATGTGAAGCACTCCCAAGTGCCAGGGAAGGGGGGCGCTATATAAAAATAAAAATGATTAATTATTATCATGATTATTCTTATTCTCTCCAGTAGTCCCACTCTCCTTGGTTTGCCAAAGGGCACTGCCTGGCAGTGGCATTGAATATGCTCATATTCCAAATCACCTGCTTTAGAAACCTCTCCCCAACCTGGCTGCAACTCCTCACAGATTTCCTGGTGATCTTCTGCTAGGCTCTAATGCTGCATTCCCATCTGCAGTGGCAGCAGGAGAGGCAAGGGAAGACGCGGCAGCACAGAGGAGCCAGAGGACAGGAAAAGAGCCAGTGCGGACAGGGATCTGCCGCAGCTTCTCTCACACATGTCAGGGCAGGATTCTGCCCTGACATGGGAACGCAGCCTTAATAAATTGCCTAGGGCTTGCAGCTCACCTGTTCCAATTAACTCCAACGATGACCACTTGGGCAAATTAACCCTCCTACCGGGCTTCCATTAAAGAAAAAGCACAGAGCTCCTGGAGCAGATTAAGTATTCAGCTCATCCCAATACATATCCTTATTGTTGTTACTGGAGGAGCCTGTGGATGGCTCTACATGTTTTAGGAGGAACTCAACCCTGTGGTACTCACTTCAGCATCATCCTGTGGTGGAGCAGCATAAACAAGTGTTCATACGTTTCCATGCTTATGCTGCCACCTTAGGTGGGCCCATTAGGTGGTGGCATAAACAGGTGAAGCTTAAAAGCCCTGTTGGTGAAATTGACACGGCAATGCTTCCTGCTGGTAAAATTGACTCCGCAAAGCCCTGGTGGGGTGGCAGTGAGTAGGCAGCCTTGGTATCAGAGTGGACAAAAGTGACCACCTTTGTGCAGCTACAGCCAGCCTGCAATGAGTTACATGCAACCCTGCCATCTCCAGCAGGTGCTTGGGACTGAGAGTTGATGGCAATCCATTGGCCCAGTGTTTGAGAATAGCAGAGTTAAAGTTTGTAGCATGAAGGGTCTATGGTCCCTTTTGACTCTACCCTCTTAGTGGCTAGACAACTGTTCATTAAAACCAGAGGCTTGGCTCAGGGCTTGGCAAAGGTGAACACACTTAACCCTCATCTTCTGTGTTGGGAGGGGAGGGGGATGACATTTCATGTCTCTTGGGGTATATTTCTAAACCTCAGTCCTTTGGGCACTTGCATTGCTTGAATGTGCAAACTAACATGAAATGTGATGGGGTAGATTTCTACCCCAGGCCAGGCTATAAATCTACACCATGGTAAAATGCATAGGCTTTTTTGATCACCAAAAACAAAACAAAACAGGCTCCACTTGACTCCAGGCAGAATGAGGCCGGTTGTCATTTGATGGAACCTCAGTTGCTCTATTCTGGCATTCTCAGCTCTGCTGCTTCGAGGCAAGGTGCAGAACTGGAGAAAGCCCCTCCAGCCGTTTATTGCAATTTCCTGCCTGGCAACTTCCAGCATGGCCAAGTTCACTTTTTCATTGTTATTTTGTCTGCCTTTCCCCCTGGGATCCTCTGATGAAAGGGATTAATTCTTGCGTGGTCACTTGCTGTTTACTACATCACACTGGTAAAGCATGAGAGGGAAGACTAGCCCCGGTCTAGAGATTACTTTTGTCCATCCAAGCTCATTCTCTCAGGCACCAAATGAAATAATGAGAGTAAAGCACCAGTGGATGGGGGGCATTTCTCACTAAGGGGTCTTGAGAATGAAAAAGCTGGAGAGAAATTGCAACAGGAAAGATTTCCATGGATTTTTCTCCACAGAAGGAACTGGGTTTTTTGGGGGGGTATTTTTTCAGAAGGCAGTGGAAGGTTAAGAATTTGTTGTTAATTCAGTAACCTCTGTGTGTGTGTGTGTAGCGTAGTGGATAAGGTGCTGGATTTGGACCTGGGAAGCCAGGGTCTGAATCCTGCCCTACCCGTGAACTCGCTGGATGGCCTTGGGCTAGTACAGGGATACACAACCTCTCAGCCTCAGTTCCCCATCTGTAAAATGGGAATGCGTGTGTGTGTGTTTCCTTGTGTGTTCCCCCCACCCATATACATATTAGATTGTAAGCTCACTGGGCAGGGACCTGTCTCTGAAAAAAAATCTGTGACTGTAAAGCACTGCGTATGCCTAGTAGCACTATAGAAATTATTAGTAGTAGTAGTACACGGGCAGTAACAGTACAACCTGAGGGGGAACAACTCCACCCCCTCCCAGCTGGCCGCTTGACTGGGGCCATCTTCCCCTGTCCCTCAGAGGCCTTAGCCTTGGCTAGGACTTGCTGCCACGCTCCTTCCATTGCAGGATCTAGGGTTGGAACTCTGATCTGCTGGTGCCACAATTCCTAACTCCAAGCGGCAACTTAACTGCTTTACTTAAAACACTTCACTGCTGTCACCTGCCCACTTTTGTAAAGGAGGATCCCCAACTGGGAGGCAGCACAACCAAGTCATGACACAACACTCCCTGCCAGAGAGTCTGTTCCACAGAAGTGGTAAGGTAGCAGCCATCTTGACATTTGTGTTAGATGGATGCTTTGCTGGCTCAGGAAATGCATCTAGCCCCATACTAGCAAAAGCACCATGTATGTTTTCAGCTCTCTATTAAAGATTACAAATTAAACATTCTAGTACTCGTTACACCTCAGAAAACCCGAAGAGCCATGTCAGAAGAACCTGAAGACAGAGCAGAACTGAAACCCTCATCTTAACTGTTGATAAAAAGCAGGATGGCTTCCAAGATTACTTGTTAGATCTCACTTTTAGGGATCATGCTTTCGTTCAAAGTGGTGGACACTGGGGTCTGGGGGAAAACACCCTGGCTAGGGGTTAACTGTGTTCCTAATCTGAAAAGACTCCTACTGATTTCAACGAGACTGCTCTGTCTCTTCTGGTCAGTGGCACAGGTCTACGGGGATGGAAATACCACTCTTCCATTTCAGCTCTTGGACTGGGGCCTCTTGTTCAGGCAATTTGGTGTCTCCAACTTGGGGGAACTGTAAAAAAAATAAGGGATTTGTCTGCCCACAGAAATACAACAGTGACCCTGAAGCCATTACATGGGCAACATGTAACAGTGAATATTGGGGAAGTAGGATTTCAAAGCAACAGTAATATATAAAAACAAAACAAACAAGACAAGATCACACCAAACTAATCAACCAACTTTCCCACCACCTCAATAAGGGAATCTCAAGCCCAGCAGCCGCCAGTTTTCCAACGTTGTCTTTAGTGGGGTGCCCCTGAACAGTCTGAGGGACGGAGGCACCACGAGGTGATACGAAGGTCAGGCAATATAAAGTTTGGGGGCTTGCCCTCCCCAGCAGGTTCTCAGGAGTATTTATAATTTTAATGGTTGGGATGCAGGGCTTCTGGAAGTGCCTCCTTCCTGGGGTCTTGGGAACTCAGCCTCCCGCCCAGGGAGCACTAGTACTGGGCCTTTTCCCAGCATGGGGCCTGCCCAAGCATGGATCAGCTTGGGGCGGCTGGGCAGTGTCATGCCAGTCCCTTTCTGGACTCCTTCAGCCACTGTGAGGCAGCCCTGTGCTTTCAGAAGTTTCCCCAAAGGCCCTTCTTAGCCACTGTGAGGCAGCCTGTGAGCTGAGCTCTTCAGTTTGAGCTTCTGAGGCACCCAGCCACTTCCTTTCATGGGAAGCAGCCTGTCACTTCAGCTCTGTACTTAGTTTGTGCTAGGTTAGCACAGCTGCTTCCTCTGCTGGGCCTCGGGCAGCCAGGGGTGTCAGCTTCTCCCTCTCAGCTGGGTTAGCGCAGCTCCTTTGCCTGACTGCCCCCTGCTGAGGGGTTACACCAATGCACTGTATGATCCATCTTGGCAACTCACAGCTGTTGTGCACCACACTCTTTCCACCCTTGAGCTAAGGATCACAATAACCCACTTTGTGATGAGCTTGGAAACAGACGAGCTATTTATTTATTTATTTATTATATTTACTACCCCGCCCCTTTCACCCAACAGCGACTCCGAGCAGCTTCCATCATATCAAACAATAAAACATTAACATACAATATAAATAGAATATAAATATGCATCATAAAACAATATAAAACCAGTTCTGCGCAAAAGCATTCCCCCTCCCTCACCAAATGCCTGACAGAAGAGCCGGGTTTTGCATTGCCGATGGAAGGCAAGAAGACTAGGGCTGAGGTGGAGCTCTGCCGGGAGGACGTTCCACAGTGATGCAATGACTGCCGAGAACGCCCGCCGGTCCATACAGACCCATCTAGAACGTGGAACTTCCAGCAGGGCACTCCCAGATGACTGCAGGGGATGCCATGGGAGTTAGGGGGTCCTTCAGATAACAAGACCCAGGCCTTTTATTTTATTTGATGAAAACATTCAATATTCTGCCCCTCCTGCCAAAAGCAGCTTGGGGCGGCTTAGAATATATAAAAATACAGATATAAAAATACACAAACCACAAACATAAAACATCTAAAAAGGGGGAAGAAGAGGGAAAAAAGGGGGGGAACATCCCCTCCCCAGGAAAAGAGGAGGGAGGGGAAAAATACCCCACCCTTACCACCCTCCATAAAAATAAAAACCCATCCTCGCCAAAGGTCTGGTGGAACAGTCAGGTCTTACATTGACATCGAAAAGAGAGGTCCAGGGCCACTTGGGCCTCTGCCGGAGGGAGTTCCACAGCTTCGGCACGGCTATCGAGAATGCCCTCTCCATAGTTGCCCCCCAGGATACCCGGGGGACTTCGAGAAGGGCATTCGTGGTCCACCGCAGGGACCGAACCAGAGCACGGGGAGTGAAGCGATCCCACAGGTAGGCTGGGCCCAAGCCGTATGGAGCTTTATAGGCAAGAACCAGCACCTGAATCAGACCCGGAAGACTATAGGCAGCCAGTGCAGAGAACAGAGCACCGGTGTAATATGCTCCCAGCGGCCGATTCCCATAAGGAAACGGGCCGCCGCATTCTGCACCAGCTGCAGTCTCTGAACCATCACCATCGGCAGTCCCACATAGAGCCTGTTACAATAGTCCAGTCTTGAGGTGATGAAAGCATGGATGATAGCGGCCAGGTCGGAGTACAAGACGTACGGCCAAAGCCATCGCACCAGGTGTAGTTGGCGGAATGCACTCCTCGCCACAGCTCCAACCTGGGCATCTAGATGAAGCTGCACATCAAACAGTACTCCCAGACTCCGAACCTGGGGAACCAGTGGGGGGCAAACCCCATCAATGATGGACGATGCCACACCCACCGCCTTCCCCACTAGCATCACCTTCGTCTTGTTGGGATTCAACTTCAGTCGGCTCGCTCTCATCCAGTCCCTCACAGCTGCCAGACATCGTGTAAGCACTGAGACTGTGGGGTCTGGGTTGGATGAAAAAGAGAGACAGAGTTGAGTGTCATCAGCATATTGATGACAACGAACTCCAGAGCTCCTCACAACCTCGCCCAGCGGCCGCCTATACACATTGAACAGGAGAGGGGACAGAATGGAACTCTGTGGGACTCCACACGAGAGGTTCCAGGGAGATGAAAAATGGGCCCCGAGCACCACTCGCTGAGTTCTTCCGGCCAGGAATGAGCGGAACCATTCGAGAACAGTCCCGCCCACCACGACACAGTCCCATAGGAGAGTCACCAACATCTCATGGTCAATGGTATCAAAAGCAGCTGACAGATCTAATAGATCAGCAGGGTTGAGCAACAATGATCTAATTCATGGCGAAGGTAGTCGACCAAAGCCACAAGCGCAGTGTCAGTGCCGTAGCCTGGATGAAAGCCAGACTGCGAGGGATCAAGAAAGCTGAGTCAGTCCAGATGCTCCTGCAACTTCTGAGCCACTATCCATTCAATAACCTTCCCTTAAAAGGGCCGATAACTAGCAAGGGAGCCAACGTCCAGAGATGGTTTTTTGAGCAGGGACCACACCACCGCCTCTTTAAGGCAGCTTGGCACCCTGCCCTCCCAAAGGAAGGCATTGACCACCTCCGCCAGCAACGACCTCAGTGTCTCCCAACTGGCCTTAACCAGTCAGGACGGGCACAGGGCCAGTTCACAAGAGGCGGCTCTGAGAACATTCTCCACATCAGCAGGCGAGACCCACTGAAACTGATCCTACAAAGTTGGACAAGGCGGGGCTTCCATAACCTCTGGTCCTCCTATTGTAATAAGTGCAGCATCGAAGTCGTGGTGAATGCAAGCGATTTTATCAGTGAAGTAATCAACAAACATGTCACAGCAGGCACAGTTCCAGGTGGAGGGAGGCCAGACAGACCAGCCCCCTCACCACCTGGAAAAGCTCCGCTGGACAAGACTTTGCTAATGCTATGAGGGCAGCAAAGAACTCCTTCTTTGCTGCCCACACAGCCATGACATAGGCTCACAAACTGGCTCTCTGTCGCAATCTGTCGGCTTCAGCACAAGAACAGCGCCACCATCGCTCTAACGACTGCCCTTCTTGCTTCAGCAACCGCAGATCCTCAGTGAACCAAGGAAGCCTGCAGTGCCGAAGCCGAGGGAGCGGACGCTTAGGAGCTGTTCAGTTGATGGCCTCAGTCAGCAAGATGTTCCAAAAAGCAACGAGGTCATCGAGCGTCCAGTCATCAAGATCAGAGGGTCATTCCCCCAGAGCGTTCTGGAACCTCTCTGTGCTTTAGAAGTCAAAACTAGCACCTTGAATTGGGGCCGGAAGACAACAGGCAGCCAGGGCAATGCTTGGAGCACAGGTTTTATATGCTCCCTGCAGCCTGTCCCCATAAGTAGGTGGGCTGCTGATTTCTGCAGCTTCCAGACCGTCACCAAGGGCAGTCCCAAGTTGCAATAGTCTAGCCTCGAGGTGACGAACGCATGGATGACCGTGGCAAAATCAGGACATATGGGCAAAGCCTCTTCACCAGATGTAATTGGCAGAAGGCACCCCTGGCCACAGCCGACACCTGCAAATCCAGGTGCAGCTGCGAATTCAGGAGCACCCCCAGGCTCTCCACAAATGGAACTCCCCCAATACAGGGGTTGTCCTCCTCCCCCAGTTTACCAGCCCTTCCCACTAACTTCACCTCTATCTTGTCGGGATTGAGTTTCAATTGACTAGACCTCATCCAATCATCCACATCAGCCAGACACCGGAACAGCAACAAGACCATGGAGCCTGGGATGGATGAAAATGGTAAATATAGCTCGGTATTGTCCGCATATTGATGGCAGCGGACTCCCCAGCTGTGCACAACCTCCTCCAGCAGCTTCATATACACGTTGAATAAGAGAGCGGACAAGATGGAACCCTGCAGGTTCCCACATGGGAGACCACCAGGGGACAATGTACAGCCCCATAGTATCACCCGCTGTGATCTACCTGCCAGGTATGAACGGAACCACCACAGGACAGCGCCGTCCACTCCGGCCAGGTCCCACAGACAAGTCACCAGCATCTTATGATTCACAGTATCAAAGGTTGCAGATAAACCCAAGAGGACCAACAGGGTCATACGACCCTGGTCTAACTGTATGGGGAGGTCGTCAACCAAAGCCACAAAAGCGGTCTCCTTGCCGTAACCCGGATGAAAGCCAGACTACATGGGATCAAGGAAACCATGGGTGCAGTTCAGACGTGCCTGCAACTGATAGGCACTATCCATTCAATAACCTTCCTCAAAAAGGGATGGTTAGAGACAGGTTAGCTAGCTGGGGTACCAACGTAAAGTGATGGTTTTTTGAGGAGAGTTAATTAGACAAAACCTGCCCTGCATAGAGTGGGACAGGACAAGAAGAAATCCCATGTGAGCTTTCTAAATAGAGCCCCTGGCACACTTCTGAATTTTACCCCGTTTTAACTCAGAATGGGATAGAGTTATAGTCACTTTCCAGAGCATGGGTGCAATCCTGACTTCATCAATGTTAATGACTAAATTCCTATTGACTTCAGTAGGGTCAGGATTGCACCGCTTTAACTCACATAATGCAGGCCTGATCCTAATGACCATCCACTACTCCTATTGAAGGACTGGTGAGCAGGCGGCTCTTGGGGCTTCTCAGGAAGGATCTGACCCTTTCAAAAGTATAAATTATTCTGTTCATGCAGCACTCTGACCTTTAGGGAGAGTCATTAAGTTTCTAGCTCACTGCCCTGCTGCATTAAATATAAGCAACTGGGGCCTACCAACTAAGTTTTCATCTTTCTCCATAGGAGGTCCAGGGAGGCTGCCAGATAATCACCATTCCTCTGAGAACAATGCATGCTTCCTTGCTGCAGAAAAGAAAAGAAACCGATTCGAAGAGCTGTTTTGTGTGCTTTCTGTTCCCCTGGTTGGGAGAGGACCTTCTTCAGCTGGAGGAGTTAGGCTTTCAGCTCTGCATCTCCAATACACACACGTGTTCCAGTATTACATTATTGTTCAGCTCTACTGTTTGTGTATAAACTGGACTGTAATGCTGCAGCTAATTCCCTGCAAATAAAGTCATGGGTCCAAGACAAAACTCAAATACTGCTTCCTTGAGCTGTAGCAGCACCCTCACATCACAGAGGTAACAAGACGGGAGCAGGAGTAGACCTCCAACTCTCAATTTTCTTGGGACCCTACCAACAGAGAGGGATTGCCCCTGGCCCTGACCTAGAATTGGGAGCAGGGATTCACTTCCTGGAGTAACAGGGGACTGAGGGGAGGGGGTAGCCTAGGAATAAGTGAGCATCACCAAAATCAGGAATTTGGATTTCTGGAAGGTCCAAGTGTCTCCCCATGAACTGGAGTGCTTGTTACATCTGTGCTTTCACAGAACACGTTGCATGTTCATGATGCTCAAGGCCTTTGAATGTAAGCTCCTTAGGTCAAGACCATGTCGTCTTCTTTACTTTGCACCAGCATCAAGATCACAGTCAGAGGCTGGTAAATAATACAGTTCTAGCAGGAGTCAAGTTCTTCCCCCAGACATAGCACTATGGCTAGCATCCTGCAAAGAAGCACCTTATTAGTATGTGTTGAAATGGAATACCTGCAGGAACTGAACTCACACCAATTTGCTTCATATACCAGCTGAGAAAGTGTTGGATGGCAGTGATTTGCAGCACTGGTGGGTGATTTGCAAAGAAGCTTTTATATTTTTCTTGCACCAACTGTCTGGCAGCTACCAAGAAGGATACTCTTGTATTTCCGGCAGTCCTAGCACTTGGGTCATATAATACCTTGAAAATACACTGACTTATCACCCACCCAAGTCAGTGACAGTTGACATGCTCTGCCTTTTCAGTGCTAGTCCTCTGATCCGGAAATAACTACTTCCCACTTGGGGGGGGGGTGGGGGGAGTGTGATCATGTGTTCAAAGACAACATTTTGAATGATGTCATTTAACCAGAAAAGTTAGAAATAGCTAAAAACAAAGAAAACAACCCACTTCAAACCCCCTCTCTCCCAAGACCAGAAGAACAACAGTGGGAGATTAAGGAAGGATTCAGGGATATGGGAATCTTATTTATCATTCCAACCAACATTTTCAAAGATAGGATTAGGACCTGTGAAAATTTTGTGGTTTTGTTTTTTTAAAAATGGGGGGATTAATTTCAAAGCTTGTAAATTTGGGGGAATTTTAAATAATCTGGGGGTTTTGTTACAGAAATTGGTAACTAAACATTTTTCATAAAAGCATCAGTGCCACGGGGGTTGGGGGTGTCTGCAATCATTCTGTGGTTGTGAGTGCGTGTATGGGGCGTGCTTCACATGAGCAGGCACACACGGCTGCCCCATCCAGGCACCGCCCACCCAAGCCACTCCGGTTTTCCCAGCGTGCCCCATGCGTGGACTGGGTGGGCACAGTGCATGGGTCATGGGAGCACACACCCCCACACACTGTATTCAAACGAGACATTCCCCATGTGGACAGTGTTCTTATGTAAAAACACCCAGAAAAGTGCACAACAGGTCATAATGGAGCAATACGTTTCTTGCTGCTCACCCCCAGGCCCTGACCATCAGAGGTCTTTATCCCCTGACGAACTTGCTAATAGTAATTTATGGACCTATCCTCTAAGAATTTATCCCAACATTCTTTGAACCCAGTTATTATATTGGCCTTTTAGGTTCACATTATCCATGGACAATGAGTTCCACGGGTTAACTGTAGATGGAGTGAAAAAGAGCTTCCTTTTATTTGTTTTAAATCTGCTGTCAGTTAATTTAACTGGGTGTCATATTCACCTAGTTGTATTATTTTGAGGAAGCATAAATAACAACATTGTCCATGAGGAGTAATCCAGTGACAGACAGGTAGCAGACAAGTAGCAGGTTGTTTACAGATTTAATAATCTACTACAGGTTTGCCAGCGAAGACATCTGTTGTCATCCCATGAACAATTACTTCAGTATAACTGGAATTAACATTACAGAGCAAGCAATCAATGCCCCATAGCCATGTGCTACAGGGCATCATTTCTACATATTTGCTACTGAGCAATGCATTTACAGAGGAATGGTCTTGAGGTTAAGAGGGAATCCTTAACAGGGAATCCAGAGTGTTCTCAGTAGTGCTGATGTGAATATTTGACATAGACTTGTATTAATCAAATCTGCTATATTCAAATGTTCAGCTGCAAGGGAATTTATGTGTCTGCTTCAAAGAGGTGGATCTGGAATAGTCACTGGTTCAATATCTCTGCAATTTGTTATTAAGCAGAGAGGAACTCTGATTAATTGACACATAACAGGATGAAAGGCATGCTATTCAACTGGAGGATGAAGAGGAATAAAAAAGAATTAAAGAAACCCTAATATAATAAAGAACTGAAGTAATAAGTGCCAAGTTAAGTAATGGATATCTGCAGTAACAAATTCAGCAAATTTGCTGAAGTCTAGGAATTTGAACACAAATATCCAAATTAAATCTGCAAATATTAAGTGGTCAATTTGTTCACCTACACCCACCAACCCTGAAGCCCCTGGGTGGAGCACCTAGAGTGGATCAGGGAGCGACTGCATCTTAGGCCCTTTTTAAATGGGTGGCGGGAGTGGGGTTGGTGTGCAGCAGGTGGAGCGCTGCTGCGGGGCGATGGGTGGGGGGAGAGTGCAGACCCATCTCCACCCACCTACATGCACAGAGCAACCTGGCTTTTCACCAGTTGCTCTGTGCGTGGGTGATGGGTGGAGACAGGTGGGTCACAGGAGCGTGCACACATCCCCCCTCCCCCGTGGTGTCTACACAGGCAGCACTCATGCATGCACAGCTGTCCTGCGTGTGCATGCACGGGTCTGTCTTGGGTAAAAAGGCCCTTAGTGTACGTGGGGGCGGGGGAACAGGTCGGGGAGCAACATCTGCCGGTCTGGTCACGTGGAACCTGTGAGTGGCGGCTGCACACAAGCTCCACGGAGTGAAGCCGCAGTCCAACATGCTAATCTCTCAGTTGTTAACACTCTCGCTCTCTCTGCCTCGGTTCTTTGTCTGCATTGGTGAGTTATTTTTCCTTTAGTCTACCCTCTGTCAGCATCTTGTCTATCTAATTTGTAAAATCTTTGGGGCAGGTTATCTCTTACTCTGAGCATGTACAGCACTCCACTCAGTAGGGTGCTAATTTCAGTTAGCCTTTAATTGCCAGTGTAATAAAATATATATACCGAGGCATAATTGTGTTAAAGATCAGGAAACCATCATACATGTGACATACACGCTCACAAGTGACTACTCTGTATTAGTAGTGTATAGCCATGTTTGGTGTCATATTATTCAATATTAAGAAAGGAATGTAACCGTGATATGAAAAATTGTATGAAAATCTTATAGTGTACAAGCTAGAATGAAAGTTACAACAGCTTAGAGACCGGAAAAGGAAACTTTGTGAACTCTCCACAGTCAACATAGGGAAGATCATGATACCACAGATATTTGTATTTCTCATGGATTGTATTCAAAATGCACTGTGTATTCCAGAGGGCAATATATTGTAGAGACAATGCACTCAAAGAGCCAGACATAGCAATCTGTGTTAAATAAATTTCAAAGGAAAGGATACAATGGCTAATAAATATGATTAGCAGATTTTCTCTGGTGTAAACCAGCATAACACTACTCTTATCAGCAGAGTTACACTGTTTAACATCAGCTAAAATTTTATGAAATAGCAAGTGACTGTCCCAGGGTCATATGGGGAGTCAATGGCAGAGTTGGAAATGGAACCTTGTCCTCCTGGCTCATAGGCCAGAGCCAGACACTGCTGGTACTGTGCAATGCCCCACCCACAGTTTGATTCAGAAGCACCAGCCGTAGCCTGTTCTCCCTAGGCAGGGCTGGGGCTAATCAGAGGTGCCAAACAGACAGCACCAGCTGCCATGAAGCTTAATCTGTCCCTAAGAAAGGACTGGCTATGTAGGGGTGAAAACTGGGGAGATTTTGAGACATGGGGTCCCTCTCGCTAACTGCCATGCTTCTGAGTTCAAAAAAGGGGTTTCTGGGGCAGGCTTGAGCCCCAGCACACCTACACAAAAATTAAGCACTGACTAGACCACACTTCTCCTTCCCCCAAAGGAAAAGTGTAACAAGCAGGGGTGGGAGAAACTTTTCCACTCCTTTGAAAATGAGTACAAGCTCTGGGGGAGAGGGGGCTGCATATATTTGAGGCAGGAGTACACTCAGGAAGAGGCGGTTCCAAATCATGGATCACTCCACTATCTTTGCATGCATGGCCTCATCTCTGCTCCTTTACAGCTTGGATTTCTGACTTGCCTGGCGAAGGATCCTGTGAGAGCCGAAAGCTTGCAAACCTCCACCAAACTAAGTTGGTCCAATAAAAGATAGCTCGACACTACTTTGTCTCTTTACCCTGAGCCCAGTTTTCCAGTGTTTGGGGTAGGAACTGGATCCAGTGGGACAGATCCAAGAACTGGAAAGAGGCCACGTAAAAACAAGTTACAGGCTGCATTTGTTCCCGAGGCCCGATGTTCCCCACCTCTTCTATAAAGTATTGTACGGATCAGGGTGGCACACACCAATAGCTACTAGGACCAGGGGAGGAGAAAAAACAAGCAGTAGAGCAGCATCACAGGGTCCTATTAGGCTAAAGTTACTTCCAGCTATATGCTCAGCAGGGCATGTGCAGCACTAGGTGGCCTCAGCAAGTCACACTCAGCCTGTTTTCCCCATCTGTAAAATGGGGATTAAAATGACCTACTTCACAGGGCTGTTGCAAGGCTGTTCAAGGTTTGTAAAGCACTTTGAGCACTGTAGTCTCTATAAAATTACTAATACTACTAACAGTGCCTATTGTCTTTGACTACAGGCCCCTACTGTATCAAAGATCCAGAGCCCTCCCCCCCTGTATAGTCAAGGGCGTTTCAGATCTATTTTCCACTCCTCCCTTATTTTTCCCTATCTACTCATCTTGCAGTTTCTTCTGCAACCCTAAGCGACTGCAAAATTGCTCTCCAATCTCGCGCTTTTATATACTGAATGTGCGCGTATCATTGATCAGCCGCTGGTTTTAGCACTAGCCCTTCCCGGGACTTGGCGCACGCTGACAGCAGTTCTAAGTTCTGCCCACCACGTGGAACCATCATGGGGAAGAAGATACGTGAAGGCCGCCAGAATTTCCTTGCTTACAGAAGCCAGTAACAAAATAAATCCAGCACCAAAATCTAACCCTCCCTACTTCTCACGCCTGATTTCCCATCCACGCTGCCTGCGGCCGGAATTCTTAAAGGACTCCCGTCAGCTGATCACCGCCCACCACCACTCTCTCCCCCTCTCATTCTTGCTCAGGGGCAAGAGCCCCGCCTGGAAAAACTAGCGAATAGGCATGCTCGGGTGACATCACTCGTCATACCACTGCCATCCCAGCCAATCAGATACTGCCTCGCAATAGCCTTTATTTTCTCCCATCCTGTAAGGAAATAGTGCAATGCTCAGAAAAGAGGAGCCTCTCCCACTTCCCTGCTAACGCACGCAGGCACCTGTGCTGTAGAAGCAAGAAGAAATCCGTTGTTTTCGCAACCGCCCAACTGATCGCTCCAGTCCGCTCAATAAATCCCCTTCCCATAGTTCATCATCAGATAAAGATTAATTTCCATCCTGTAAATGCGGGGCTTTGAGGAGGAGTGCCACTCCACTTGAGTTAGGGGAGGACAAAGGTTACATTCACTGTGGCAAGTAGTGTATTGTCTTTAATGCAGTATATAACAATACTGCGCAGTCTGAGGTCTTCTGTGCTTCCGCCACACCTTCCCACCTAAATATTATTTCTGCACAAAGGTGGCCATGGAGAACGTATTACATAGATGGGGGAGTCAAGATTTCAAGCTACCCTGGTGATTTAACATAAGAACATAAGCGCCATTTACTGGGTCAGACCAAAGGTCCATCATCCAGCCCAGCATTCGGTCCCTGACAGTGGCCAGCCTCGGTTGCCTCAGGGGAGAACACCAGGCTCAATGGAGTGATTTGCCCAGCGGCTGGTGTGATTCAACCAGCACAGCACACAAGTAACCTCCTAGTTTGCACTGCTGTTGCAGAACTGGTAGCAAGCAGGGTTTTACCCTCCTTAGAGGTTTGTACCAACAGCTGGCCAGCCACCACTGAATGAAAAATCGAACAGTCAGGTCCCAAGTGACTTGCTGAAAAATCCTGAAAATAAAAACTAAAAAAAAGACTCCTGGCTCTCGCCTCACCAAGGTTAAACCCTTCTAACTGCCTCAAAATGAACGCTGTAATTGTCGCTACCAAGACA
Organism: Sphenodon punctatus; assembly: GCA_003113815.1. Lineage (NCBI taxonomy): Eukaryota > Metazoa > Chordata > Lepidosauria > Sphenodontia > Sphenodontidae > Sphenodon > Sphenodon punctatus. Next base: position 986,023 of record QEPC01012560.1, on the reverse strand, counting down.
CTCCAACAAGAGTTTTGCCCCTCCAGCTGAAGTCAGTGCCAAAAAATTCCAATTGACTTTAATGGTGGATTGCTGTGTAAAACTGATGAAAACAAGCAAAGGGATCACACACACAATCATCATCTCACAAGCCGTAAAAAGCTGATGTTGGGTGTTTTCAGAATTCTAAAGCATGTTTTAGGCTGAATTATCAAGTCCAGGTTTTTTTTCTTTGCAAACACAGATGCAAACACAGGTATCTGGAGGACAAATTCCAGTCATTTGAACTTTCAAGTATATCTGTATAGCCAGATTTTATAAACACACTTGCTTCAGTAGCATCTAAATATTTGCATCTTCTGGTTATGTCAGCTCGCTTCCAAATCAAATTATTTAGACTTCTCAATTGCAGGTCTCCCAAATAATAGACCAATAAAGATGACCAAGACATTGTGCTTCCACTTAAATTAGTGGCAAAAATCCATTGACTTCATTAGACCAGAAAACGTCCCTAAATAATATTGAACTAAACACCCATTTTTTAAAAAGTGAAATAATCATGAAGAGCTGCAGACTGACGGGCTTGGAGAGCAAAGTTCTCTTTTCGTCTCCCAAACTAATTCATCCAAGCAAACTGCAACAGCAGCAGGTGTGACCAAGTGCTGAGAGTTGTGACAGCAGGAGCAGCCCAGAATGAGTGAGCACTTTGCCACTAAGCCAGAAACTCACCAGGCATGGCAGAGTTGCAGGTAGGGTTGCCACCTTATGTATATTTTCCTCAGAAATTTATGAAAAATACATGTTGCAGGGCCTATATTAGTGCCAAAGGTGCCAATGCAGGCCCTGCAACATGTATTTTTCATAAGTGGCCTGGAAAAATATACATATGGTGGCAACCTTAGTTGCAGGGTGGCAATGGAGCTGGCAACCTGGGGTTTAGATGGTGGTGGCTGAGCTGGTAAACTGGGCTAAGTAAAGAGGTTGCAGGGTGGCAGTGGAGATGACAACCCAGGCCTAGCTGTGCAGCAAATGAAAAGGCAGTTCTAGCCAGCAAAGGGTTAAGAGTTGAGGCTTGGGAGAGCAATTAGCCAGGGCAAGACCTTTCTCTTTGACCAAGCATTTGGCAAGTGGGGATAGGAGTTGGGGGTTTCTAGGGGATTTTTTTTTTTTAATTATATACTTTTTATGTGGCTCTTGTGCCACCCTAAGCCTTCAGGGAAGGGCAGAATGTAAGTTTGAATGAATAAATATGTCCACAATGCTGTGTTCGTGGGATTCGTAGGGAAAAGGGACATTCAACCTCTATGCCAGCCAGGGGTGATGAACCTTTTCCCTTTTGCAGATGGTCCACTTTGAAAATCAGCACAAGGTCCATGGCCTGGATGGGAACCGGGAGCAAGGATGTTTAAGGGGTGAGCTTGGCACGGGGGAGGGAGTAAGAGAAGGGTTGAGTCTCGCAGGTATTGAGCCCATCTAGCCCATGTCCTTGCCTTGCATGCATGCCCTCGTCTTCATTCTCTTCCCCTAAGCGCTCTTTTTTCTGTGCTTGAGGATAAAGACTGGATCTAGGAATTAGAACGGGCCCAAATAAAAACCAGCCACAGGCTGAATTTGCCTCAGGAGATGGAGGATTCCCACCCCATTACCAGGGAGCAATTCATGCTAGCTCTAATGAGGGGTTATACATTGTGGACCTGTGTTCTCTTTTCTAGATTAGACTGAGATTCCCAGAAAAACCGTATCAGATGATTACTATACACTTTCCAGTCATCATTAGTGGTATCCTGTCATGCATTACACCCCCAGCCATCCACTTTTTCACCATGTAAAATCTTACAAGCAAGACACTTCCCCTCCATTACATCTCCCAAAGACTGCTCCAGTGTAGCAGAAAGACTGCCTTTTCCTGTCTCATTTTAATTCAAAAACAGAGTTATAGGCAAGCCCTAATCGTCCAACTACCATTGTAGAAAAGATCTCAGAAGTCTTGCTAGTTGAGGAGCTGAATATAGAGGATGATGAGTCAGATTTCAAGACCTCATCCAGTTTCCATTTATGAAGTTTGAATCGCCATCCTGCATTTGCTACACCTTCCCATGCCCTGTGCACATCAGAACAATTACTGAATGAATGGTCCCGTTTTTTGTCTCTGCTTCTCCCAACAGGAGTCACCTGAAGAGAACATGACACTGTGCATGAGTAATGACTGCATACCTACTCTTCAAAATATCTTCAAGCCATGAGCAGTGCAGTAAAATGCAATCTCAGAAAAGAGCAGTATATGTAACAGAGCTGGAACACTCTGGCTACTGGCCAACATGCTGATTTTCATGCGAGATTCTATTCTGTGTGAAAATAGCAATAACTTAAGATTCCTGCTGGGCTACATGCCCATGCTATTTTTTCTTTCTCTCCCCCCCTCCCCACTCCCCAAGTCATGTGACCTTAAGGGATCTGGAGGATTCATGGACATGTCATTTTCATGTAAGTTAAATTCACGTTTAATTCACCCCATGCACATATTCCAATCTCCCGTAATACAGAACTCACCCCATGCACACATTCAAATCTGACATAATGCGGAACTCAGTGTCGGAGCTCGATTTCCCTGCCCTGACATCCATGATGAAACTTGTACTAATTTCTCTTCAGAATGAGAAAAGGTGCATGCACAAGTTACAAAATCTCATGTAAGATAAAAAGTAATGTGAACCCTTTTCCCCCTCTTCCCCCTATTTTAGATGTTTTATGTTGCTGTTTGTGTATTTGTATGTGTTTTTATACCTTTATATATTGTAAGCCGCCCCGAGCTGCCTTTGGCAGGAGGAACAAAATATCAAATGTTTTAATAAATAAATAAAAATAAATAAAATTGTGTAACACGGGCAAGCAGCTTTAGTGGAACAGGAGGATCTTCAGAGAGGGAGAGCGTGCCTGTCATCAAGCATTAAGAGACTGTTCCAGGAGAGAATGAGAAGTAGGGGAGCAAAAGGAACAATCTGAGATCAGCCCCAGAGGAGAGGGCTGAAGTGCATGTGGAAGAGAAGCAGATACAGGCAGAGGTGCAGAACAGAGTACTGCCCACTGCGAAAGCCAGCGAAAGGATTTGTCAGACTTGGTGAGAGCATGATCTGCCTTTTAAGGGGCCAGATCCTTACGTAATTTAGCCTAGCTCTGTTCACTTCAGTGGAGCTAAACCAGTTGAAAACACAATCTGAACTTGAATGAGAACAGGCTCAACCCCCAAGAAAATAAGAATTTGGTGAGGGGGAGGGGTGTTGTGTGGCCTGAAGTGGAGCTGCATTTTTGAGAACTGAACTGGGTCTGTAGAAGACATTACTTTTTAGTGATTTAAAATTAATTGATCCAAAGTAGTTTTTTCCCCCCAAGTATCCTGTGAGAAAAGGAAGGTAGAATACTTAAGAACTGTTACAAGTCTATTACCATCTCTAAATTGTCATTAAAAGATCAAAGAAAATAGTCCAATTTAAACATCACAGCTGAGACTTTCAAAGGAGTCAGATGCCTATTTAACATTGTATTTCAAATGGCAATTGAGCACCTCATGCTTCTTTGGAACTGCCAGTGTAAGAAATTACCACAGCAATCAGTGGCTGCAATGCTCCTGTTAAACCAGGGGTGCTCAACTTGATTTGTCTCGAGGGCCAGAAAATTCAGTTCGGACTCAACCCTGGGCCGCATGGGCCTCGCCTGCAATTTGCATACTCCCACCCAAAATTTACATGGGCACACCCTTAATTTGCATAATCCTGCCCCTAATTTGCATGCCTTGTGTGAATGTAAAAAAGTCAAAGCACCTCCCCCACAAACCTAAAAGACAGGGTATGCATGGGCAAACGCAAACCAGTACTACCACATGGCAAAACAATATGGTATGTTGTGCAGCCCTGTGCTACTTGTGTCCTTAACACTTCAGGAATAAAACAGATGCAGGGCCCAACTACGTCAAATTAACTACAGGATGCCCGAAATTTCAGGGATTGCTCACAGGCACAAGATTTCCTTGTCACAATGTTGTATGTTGTGCTATATGCTGTAGGGCTCTAAAATAAGGGGTGCTCCCTTAAAATAAGGGAACATTGTATGGTTGTATTTTCAAGCATATTGAATACCTGTATAGGTGCATTTTTAATAATTGTATTGTATATTTTGTATGGTGTCTATACATCCTACATTTTGTTTGTATGTTGTATTAAAATTGGGCTTTGTCCTTTTCCCTCCCATTCCTTCTGTTTGTTGCCACTCAGTGGATTCAGTTCCGGTGGGGGGGGCGGGAGGTTTTTTGCCATAGAGCACGTGTTTTGACTTGGTGGGTTTTACACCATGGCTAGTGACAAAGACTTTATGTTCAGTTACAATGAGTCTGACATACATAAAATAGTGGATGCCAAATCCTTTTTTGATAAGGAAGAGAGTAGTTCAGATAGAGGTTCTTGGAAGGAATACGTTGACTTTAAAATGAAATCTTTAAAAACTGAACTCCATTCGAGAGGATTAGGGGAATATGTTAAAAGTAAGAGAATCCCCCAAGGCTTGAGAACGGGTATTTTTAGACGTGATGGACCTCCCTCTTACCACAGTCAATCCCCTGTGCTGGAGGAGAGGCCCGTAACGTCTAAAGGATTCCCACCAGATGTTCACCCCAGTGAACCTCCAGCGGGAATCAGATTAACCACAATCCGGGATCGGCAGAAAGTAACATCTGTTACCTTTTGCCGATCCTGGATTGTGGTCCCGCCCACGATCTGGGATCAGGCACAGCGGCCAGATTGGCCACTGCGGCCGGCCATCTCCTGGAGGGCGGGCGACCGGGGGAGCGTGGGGGGTGGGGCTGTGTGGCTGCACGTCACGCCACAGTCTGCCCCCTCCCCGATCCCCAAGCAGAATCAGGCCAGCATGTCTAAAGGACGGCCAGCCTGATTCCGGACCGGGATCCAAAACGGATCCCGGGCCATGGTAAAAGGGAGACCTTGTCACATCTAAAAATACCCATTGTTGAAGGAACCGGGAGTTTTTCCCAACAATGACAATTTTAAGAACAAATGGATACAGATTCTAAATAAATGCAGCCATGATTTTATGGTACTTATAATAGAGACATTGAATAAGGAAATCCAAAAATTGGAAGAGGAAATAAAAACCGCAGAGCAGGTCTTGTGGGAGATACTGGGTGATAGGAAATCTGGAGATAAATCTCAGTCTCTATCTGTGGATTTGGACAAAGAATATAGAGTTGTTAAGGATAGAAAATGGGTGAAATTCCAAAGGGATCTTAAGGATTATGAACTAAATCTGGTTTATGATTGGAGAAGGAGTAACATCACGACTAGATTGAATAAATCAGTCAATTTTAACCTCACCATGAGTGAGGAGGAGGATATGGGCAGGCTCAGTAATAGTGAGGTGGATGAACAAGAGACTCAGAGTAAGGGTCCTGAGAATAATTTCAACAAAGAGGCTTTTTTTAGCCCCACAGAGACGGAGTGGGCAATACAAGAGAACATTTACGCAGGAGGATCAATCCATGGCACATCCCAGAAAGTCCACATGGATTCACTGATAGTTAATTTGTCAAGTAGAATCCTAACGGAGGTAGATATAGGGATTTTGGAGCGAGGGTTATTCTTTGTACCCACCTCAGAATATAATGATTTCACCAGTAGGATAGAGATATTCTAATTTTGCAGACAGATAAAATTACTGGATTGGTTTAAAATGAATAATGATGTTGATCATGATATTTTTAGACCTAAATCAACATTTTTACCACCTACAAATAATCCATGTATTCAGGTGTTTGAGGACTTAATGAATAATGAATTGGATAACATTGATAGACAACCCAAAAAGGTGTGGCAAAATTTGAGTAATATAGAGAGAAGGGCTTTGGAGAATCTTAGCAAGGATTCCAGTATTATTATCAAACCTGCTGATAAAGGTGGGGCTACAGTCATCCTTGATAGGGACTCGTATAATCAAGAGGTTTTGCGCCAGTTGCAAGATAGTAGCTATTATAGACCAATAAATAAGGATTTCTTGGAGTTACTAAAGAGGCAAATAGAGGATTTAGTATATGAAGGGTATGTGACAGGGCAAATCAACAAGATGGAATATGAGTTTCTGTCCGACAGTGAAGGCAGAATTCCCCTCTTCTACATATTGCCCAAAATACATAAAAACCGGCACAATCCACCAGGATGTCCGATTGTTTCTGGGGATGGGTCTGTCCTGGAACCTTTGTTCCAGTTTTTGGATCATTTCATCAAACCTTTTGTTCCCTTGTTTCCTTCATATGTAAGGGACTCGCAAGATTTTAAAAATATTTTGAATGATATAGATTGGTGGTCTATTACAGGTAATTTGATCTTAGTTACTATGGATGTGGCTGCGTTGTATACCAACATTCCTCAAGAATCTGCTATAGAAGTTATTGAGGAGACATTAAATTCCAGAGTCTCATCACCCCACTACCACGTTCCTGTCACAGCTGGCTGAGTTAGTATTAAATAAAAGCTGTTTCAGGTTTGATGGGCAGCTGTACTTACAGATAAGTGGGACTGCTATGGGTTGTACAGTTGCCTCAGAAATAGCCAACCTGTTCATGGGAAAATCTGAGCAGGAATACATTTACAATAGTAATTGTAACTTGTTCATTCAATATATATATTTTTTTATAAAAGGTATATTGAGGATTTATTTTTCTTGTGGACGGGCACAGTAAAAGGACATATGGAGTTTCACCAATACCTTAGTGGATGTGTTGGAAATATAAAATTTGATTTAGAGTATGATTTTTGCACAATTCACTTTTTGGATATCAGTCTGGAATATAGATTAGGCAAAATGCTGACGTTCACATACAAAAATGATACAGATGTGAATTCCATGCTCCATTATACCAGCAATCACACTAGACATCTCAAGAACAATTTACCCTATAGCCATTTGATAAGACTCAGGAGAAATTGTAACAGCAATAGTTTGTTCATACAGCAGGCCAACAGATGTATGGACAATTTAAGAAGGAGGGGGTATCCAGGCAGGGTCCTTAAAAAGAGCTTTTTCAGGGCATTAGGATGCACTAGGGAATCCTTACTAGTACCAAAGAGAAAACAACCACTCGATAGACTAGTATGTTCCTTAACGTTCAGTCCAGGCTCTGGGGCTATAAAAAGAGCTATTTTAAAACACTGGCATCTGGTAGAATGTATACCAGGGTGTAACAATAAACCCATTTTTCTTTCAAAAAACCAAAATCCATTAAGGATATGCTGGTTCACGCCAATGTTAATTTAGGTAAATCGGGGGTCAATGTTTTGTCTCATGCATCTATTACGATGGGACATTTTAAATGTGGGAGTTGTGGGGTGTGCAAACATAGCATACCCATGAAGGAGTTTATACATCCTAGCACAGGTAGGAAATTTATACTTAAACTTTTTTCTACTTGTTGTACAATATCGGTTATTTATTTGATTTTTTGCCCTTGTAAATTAATGTGTGTGGGGTATACATCAAGAGTGCTAAAACAAGGATCTTGGAGCATTGTGGGTCGGGAACATCAGACGGAAAGTGGTGAGGGAACCTCTGATAGCCCATTTCATGCACATGCAGTATGAGCTGGGGGACTTGAGATTCATGTGCATTGAAATAGTTCTTTGTGGCAGTAATAGTCTAAAATTATTGCAAAAGAGAGAGACATACTGGATTTTTAGATTAGGTACTTTGATCCCACATGGGCTGAATGAGAATAATCAGTGGTCAGTGTTCCTTTAACAATAAATAAATAAATAAATAAATATTTAAAAATGCATCTTTTTGTCAAGTGCAGTTTGTCATCTAGCCAGGGTGTTTTTGTCTTCTTTTGGCATAATTTGATTGATTATAGTATAATGTTAATAGTGGATTCTCATATTTGCAGTGGGAACTCTTTTATAATGGTGAATTGTTTGATATTGAGTTTATATGTATTGGGTTTAGTAAGATTTTGTCCATATGGACTATTAGCATTTACAAGCAACAACAGATCATCGGAATTAAAGACAGCGGGGTAGCTGAGATGATTGAGATCTACACAATAAGAGTTTTCCTGATGAACTGAATGCACTAGTAGTAAAGAAAATAACAAAATAATTTAATTGAGGACTGCAGTAAGGATTATGTATCTGGTGCAATGTTATGTATAGCACAGAAATATTTACTTGTTCAATGTGGGTATTCTTGACTGAGGAGGGGATTGAGAGAGATGTGAGGGATGTTTCCTGAATTAGCAACCCACAGGTGATCTGCATTGTAGGATTTCAGGTGAATGCAGGAGAACTATATAGAGGCATACACATCCATGGGCTCAGGGGAGTGTATTGTTCACAAGCACCAGGAATGTAAGGAGCCTGGTACATCAAGAGTGGTAGGTGGGGGGATGCTTCAGTCTTGGTATCATTTCAATGCTTTAGGCGGCCTTATCCAGATAGGAGATTTTAAAGTTAAAGAGTCAGTCTTAGGATATTTTATGGTTTATAGGCATTAGGGATACAAGGAACAAGGCATATTGATAAGTATCTCTGGCCTTGATTTTAGTTCCATTGTGTATCAGTTATGTCCTGTTTTAATTTACATGGTATTTTTGTCCTTTTTTCAAAACATAATGAATAAAAATTAAGAATTGGGATTGAAAGTTGGGGCCTGGTTTCAGTATGGATTATATCTGATATATAGAATCCTGTTTGATTGCAGTATATCTGTACATTGGTATTTTTTTTAGAAAAGCTCCATAAGGATTATTTTAAAGAAAAGGAAAAGACAAGGAAGATAAAAGTGTTCTCCTTTTTTCTGCATATAATGGAATACAGATAAATTATCCTGGAAATATATCAGGTATGGAAGATATAGGTTAGAATGTGTAGTTACCTAGATGTGGGTCAACCATAAGGCTCTGATTAATTTTGTTTGTATATTTTTATGTAGGAGCCACTGGCGGGTACACACCTTGGGGTGTCCGATATTTAGAGAGAGTGCTGGGATATAAGACACTGGGATATAACCCTGCAGCATGAGGGGAAATAAGGTATTGATATTTGCAGTCAGGGATATAGGGCTACTAGTAAAGGCAACGATCATAGTATTCACATGTATTTTTTCCTCAAATTCTCTCCCCAATCGCTAATACCGGCTTGCTTGTCCACTGAAGAAGGGGGGGGGTCTGTCCCCCGAAACGCATTTGGATCTTGTGCATACATGGTTGGTCCACAGTGCAATGTGCAGTTCTTTACTATAGCATACAGAATTTTTCAAAAACTTTATACGATGTTTTAGGGATTGTACATGCATTGTTGGCCCATAAATAAAATAAAATAAATAAATAAAATATTGTATGGTTGTATTTTCAAGCATATTAAATGCCTGTATAGGTGCATTTTTAATAATTGTATTGTATATTTTGTATGGTGTCTATACATCCTACATTTTGTTTGAATGTTGTATTAAATTTCCTTCCATTCCTTCTGTTTGTTGCCACTCAGTGGGGGGGGAGGTTTTTTGCCATAGAGTACGTGATTTGACACCAGGCAACCCACCAGAGCAACTATCCTCTATGCCCGAAGCTCTCCCAGGGGCTGCATGACACTGCACACCTGGGCCTGCTCACGAGGGGGAGTTCATTGCAAATTGTGTGGTTAGAGCCACCGCAGCTGAATTGGGGGCGTTGCAGCAGGGCCCGCCTTAGAATTTGCAGGGTCTGGGAGGAAGGTAAAATGTAGGGGCCCTGGTGACCCCATCCCTTTGGGGCACCCTCTGTGGAGCCCTGCTGGGAGAGAGTGGGGGCCTGTGCCCTGATCTGGCATCACCAGAGACCCCGAAATCAGGTGTCACCACGGGGTCTCTGGAAGTAAAGAAACAGGTGGGGTGGGGCAGTCGCCCTGTGGCAAGGGCAGCCTTGGCTTCAGCTTGGGCACTGCCTGTCTTGGCAACTGGCGCTCTGTGCTGCTGCTGCTGCTGCTGCTGCTGTGAGAGGAGCCGCGCCTGCCCAAGCCTAAAGCAACCTAGTGGGTTCTGCCTATCTGCACTTGCACCTGGCTCCCAGGGAGCCTGGCGCAGCCCCACCCCCACTTGGAAGCTATGGCTGGGGGACCTGGGCACAGCAGAGCCAGCCCCTCCCCTGCAGCTCTATCGAGCAGGGAGCTCAAGTTGTCCGGACATGCCAGACTGGTTCTGGGGGCCACCGCAAGAGTGAGGCCTTGCTCCCCCAGCAGCATATTGCTTGCGTCCCGAGGGAGCCAGCTGCACTTTAATCAGCTCAAGAAAGGAAGGAGGAAGGGAGCGAGCGAGTGCTGCTGGGATTATTGTGCAGCCGGACGTGGCTTCCAAGCCCCTAGGAGGCAGCATTCCGTGCCCTGTGGCAACCCCAGCTCTTGCATGGTGGGTGCCTGCACCCTACCATGGGTCAGGGACAGGGAGGCTGACGAGGGCCACATGCCAAGGGGTTTCTCTGTGGGCAGAGACGGTGGGCTCCTGGCCTGGCTCTGTAGATGCTCTGCAAATGCCACTGCCTCAGCAGCGCTGCTCCTCCTGGCTGTATAAATAGCCTGGAAACCCAACCCACCGCCCTCGCAACGCCGCGCTGCCTCTTGCTTAGGCGGCGCTGGAACACAACCAAGGTGTGCGCTGCTACTACTGACCGGCAGTCGCAAGTCTGCTTCTAATGAGTAGGGGGCCACATGGTAACTGCAGCGGCAGCCCAGGCCACACACAATATCAGAGACCCATTTGAAAGCAGGCCTCAAAAAAAGCAAAGGTGGGCTGCGTGCGGCCTAGGGGCTGTATGTTGTGCAGCCCTGTATTAAACTTCCATACACAAAAGTGTGCTCTATTGGGGTATATCAGCAAACGGGCTTCTTGGAAGTGTCAACTCAAATTTCACTTAAGTGGAGCAAGGTTTTGTCCCTGGTTCACCTTGGTAGTTTTTTTGTGTGTTCTTTTTATCACATATGGGCAGTAATATAAATTAAGTCCTGGTGTTCACAGAGAAGACACCACAAAAGCATTAAGTCCTGAAATGCTTATCGCACTGTATGAAGATAGTTCTTACCCAGATTGAAACTCTAGATCTGTCCTCAGATGCCACTGTAAAACAGATCCACCTATTCATGGTCCGTAAGTGCTAGCAAGTATTTGAAAACGCATGTTTCCTCATGTTCACTGTTCTGGCTGCAGCTCAAACACGTTTCATTTAGCAGTGATGTTTACTTAACGGAAAACCTTTGTCTCCATCTCCCTCTCTCCACAAAGATCAAGATTAATTGCACTTTAGTGCTGCAAGCTCAAGTTGACTGTGTCAGCAGCAATTGGCCCAGTCTACATGCAATGCAGACAGACTTATTCAATCAACAAAGGGAATTTAGCTTGGTCTCCTCCTGTAGGCAGCTTCTGTCCACACCTTACAGGTTATTTACAATTGCCTCTGAAGGTTACAAGTTTGCTTTCAAGATCACTACCACTACATAGGCACATCTAGACATGCAAGGAGACAGAGGGTGTTTTTAACTGAGCAAGGCAGGGGCGTGGGAGGGAGGTGTCCATGGCCACCAAGTGGCACAGCTACAGAGCAGCCATTCAAGTGGAGTGGGGAGGGCTTCCAATGGGTGATTCCCAGCATGACCGCTGTCTCACGCTCCCCCTGCCACAGACCATGGGGGAAGGGGAAGTGCGCTGGGCTGGGCTTTGAAACTGACATGTCCCAGCGTGAACACCAGGGAACCCAGGCTCCCCAGTTAGTTCTTGCACAGACTGTGTTCCCCCATTGACAGTACCTATGAGTGGCAGACTGGTCTTCCACTGTGCGTGGCTGCCCCAGTTCATATTTTATTTTTATTTTTTATTATATTGATTTAATATCCTGCCCCTCCTGAAAACAGCTCGGGGCGGCTAACAATTTAAAAACATAAAAATACAATTATATAAAATTTAAAACAATAATAATAATATTAAAACAGGGTTAGGCACACAATAAAACAATAAATAAGGGTAGGGGGAGATT
>QEPC01012560.1:897407-961985 GCA_003113815.1 Sphenodon punctatus | reverse complement strand
CCTGGCTCCCACCTGGATGGGTGGGTGGGTGGGAGCCAGGACTCCTGGGTTCCCTGGGAGAGGAGTAGGGGGCTAGTGGGTTACAGCAGGGGCCCAGGGGGCTGGGAGCCAGGACCCCTGGTTCCCTGAGAGCGGAGTGGGGGGCTAGTGGGTTAGAGCAGGGGGATGCTCCAGGAAACCCAGGAGTCCTGGCTCCCACTCGGATGGGTGCTTTACAAGGATGGGTCCCTGTGTTTTGGGTTTATAAATTATTTATTTTAAGTTTGATGTGCATGTAGACTGTGTTTTCTTCCATCCGATGTTAACCCTGGAAACTCCTTGCTGCTGGGTTATGCCCTGCCACTGGCCTACCGTCCCCCTGGCTCCGCCCCTATGCCCACCGGCGGTGAAGCCGCGAGCGGGCCGGCCCAGTCTTACTGCCTCAGTGCCCCTCCAACAGCAAAACCACCAGCCACCCCTGATCTCATCTGAAAATGCCCATTGACACATGCAGTACTATGTGAATCCTTTGGTATGAAGTCTTCAAACCTTTAGTTTTAGTACTACTGTATCATTATTGCAGTGCAATCTATTTGAAAGCAGTGGATGTTTGCTGGGAAATGCATTGTTTATATGGGTTCTGAAGAGCTCCTGATGTTAGATATACAAGTGCTTGTTTTTTCATATAACACTAATCTGGAAAGAAAGCTGGAAGATAAAATGGGTTTGTGCCAGAAGATACTGGAAAGATTATTCTGAATCCAATTTTAATCATTATATGTTTGACTTCATAAAGCCTGTGCATTTTGGAAATTCAAACGCCTTCCCGAGCAAAATAATATGTTCATTGGTGGGTAGTTTTTCCTACATTTGAAATTTCTCGCATTTCACCTTTGTGGACAATGCAATGATAATCTAGCATTTTCATGACTCTAAGGAGGATTTGTACTTGTAAAGTCATTTACAACTTTTGAAAATCCCAACTACAAGGTTTAAAATTAGGTGGCGGCACTTACCCTAGTCCCAAAGCCAAAACATGAGATATGAACAGAGATGGAATGAAGACCTTAAGAAACTCAGCAGAGAAAATGCCACCTTTCTTCATGGCTCCACTCTTCCTCATGCTTAAAGACACAGCACGTTTGGGATGTCTAAAGTGAAATTCCCTGAGGGACAAAGACAAGAATGTGGCACAACGGTGCTGAACTGTTACTATTTCTACAACAGAGCAGAGCTCACAACAACATGATTGTGAGAAAAATTAAGTTATGCACAATGACCACTTTTAGTATAATTTAGAGGCAAAGGAGTAGTAGTCGAAGGGATAGGTAGGTTTGATAGATATCAAGAATATAATTTGTTTATAACAGCATCACTTTCTTTTAAACAGAACTACAGAAATAGGACAGATTAGCATCGACTACTTTAGCAAAAAAACTCACAAAAAAACAACTATACACTTGTATAGAACTTTTCATTCAAGGAGATCTGCTTCATGGTGTTCCTATGGGACAGGCAACTGTTCTACTAATTTTATAGACTAAAAAACGTTCAGGTAACTTGTCCAATGCAAATAAATAAAACAAACCAAGATTAAAGCCCATGAAGCCCAACTCAAGTAACCCACCTCTTATAATTAAAGAATAATGTGGTTATTGACAAGTACAACAACATTTTCATGTTATGGATGTTATTCTTCAATGTTTATGGATTATGTACTACACAAGAAAAAACAACATCCTAAAAACACTTTCTGCAATTATCCTGTTTCACACGTCTCCATATAAAAGTACATAATGACCCTTTCCTTCTGAAAGGACAAGCGTTTGTTAGTAAAGACTTGCACTCACTTGGGAGGAATGTTTTCAGGCCTACTCGACCAGTCTGATACCCAGTCAGCATTTTTCTTCAAAACTTCCACCTCTTTCTCTCCTTCTACTGCTTCCTCTTCAGACTGAAAATATAAATGGGGCATGAGTTTTAACAACACTCACCCAGCTCTTCCTCATGGTATTAATTTGAGAACATCCACAACAGCAATGGAGTGATAAGCAGCACATGCTGGCAGTTTTGATACCATAGGATTATTTGCACACGAGCGTCAGGAGAGGAAGGGTGCCGAACTGAGGCTCTTACGTCAGGGGTTTATTTGGAAACAATTTTACTATGGTACTACTGAGGACACTGAATCTCTAAATGTATTATTTTATCAAGGACTTAAGCAAGTGTCATTTAAATGATATTTAGATATTTACAATCTGAAATGAAAGTCAACTGAACTTTAATGCTAGCCTGAATAAAATGTTTTATGCAATACTGGTTTAATTTTTTTTTAAAAGGCTTTCCCTAAAACCATAGAAAATGTTATGTTTAATCATTAAAACGGCAGTATTTTTTTATCGAGTTGTACCAAAAACTGAAATATAATTTTCTTTAAAAGCTATGCATTGTAATTAAAACAAATTTCCAATTCATTTAAAAAAATGTTTTAACTAAAATTGGAAACCCACTAAAGTAGTATATAGTAAATAACAGCTACTAGACAGCTTAACATCTTATGAAAGGATGATCATGTGCCATCACATTAAAGACAGCTAAAAATGACCAATAAGCTGTAATCATCAAAAACATGAAACGTTGCAACTCAGTGCTTGGGCATAGCCCTGCCACATTATACCAGAGTTCTGCTCAAACTCAGTGTTCAGTAAGTTTGGCTTTCACCATTTGACACATAGCTTGTCTATATGGAGGAAGGGTCGCGAAGTTATAATGGGGGGAAATGTCCGCCCTGAACGAACAGCAAAGGACCTTGCTCTGTTTGATATGGATGATGTAGGGATGCAATCCTTTTATTTATGTTTATACCCCGCCCTTCCCTGAAGGCTCAGGGTGGCGTACAAAAAACAAAATACAATTAAGAGATTTAAAATACAACCCCTCCCAAAAGCCCAACCCACTCCAACCCCCCAACAACCTCTCACCTAATCCCTCTCCCTATCCCCACCCACCAAACGCTGCAACAAAAAGGTTTTACACCACCTCCGAAAGATGCTCAGGCCTGGAACTGACAGACAGACCTCCAGGGGGAGGGAGTTCCACAACATTGGGGCAGCAACTGAGAATGCTCTCCAGCGTGCTGCTGTCGATCAAACAAGAGTAATAGGGGAAACCACACGAGGGTACCTCCAGCTGACCTCAGGGGTCACACGGAGCCTGGTAGGAAAGGCGGTCTTTCACATATATGGGTCCCAGGTAGGGTTGCCACCTGTGTCTATTTTTCCAGGCCACTTATGAAAAACACATGTTGCAGGGCCTACACTGGAGTCATGGGTGCCAATGCAGGCACTGCAACATATTTTTCATAAGTGGCCTGGAAAAACAAACATAGGTGGCAACCCTATCCCAGGCCATTTAGGGCTTTAAAGGTGAAAACCAGCACCTTGAATTGTGTCCGGAACGCTAGGGAGCTAGCGCAGACTCTGGAGCACTAGTGTGATGTGCTCCCAGTGCCTCATCCCCGAAAGGAGCCAGGCTGCTGCATTCTGCACCAGCTGCAGTTTCCAAACAGTCATCAAGGGCAGCCCCACACAGAGCGCACTGCAGTAATCCAGCCTCGATGTGATGAAAGCATGGAGGCCAGTGGCCAAATAAGAGAGAAAAGGCTGCAGCCTCCTCATCAGATAAAGTTGGTGAAAAGCGCTCCTGGCTACTGCTGCAACCTTAGTCAAGGCGAGCAAGGGGTCTAGAAGCACTCCAAGGCTGCAAGCTTCAGTGACCAAAAGGAGCCAGACCCCATCGATGACAGGAGTACCAATTCCCCCCAGGTCACAGGGTCGGCAACCACCATCGCTTCAGTCTTGTTAGGATTCAGCCTCAATCGGCTCCTCCTCACCCGGTGCCTGACAGCAGCCAGGTATCAGGTAAGCACCAAGTCTGCAGGACCTGGGTCAGATGAAAAAGAGAGGTAGAGCTGAGTGTCATCAGCATACTGATGGCACTTCACCCAGCAGCCTCAGATACACACTGAAGAGGGAGACAGAATAGAACCCTGCAGGACTGCACAGGGGAGGCCCCAAGAGGATGACAAGCAATTGTCCATCGTCACTCTCTGTGACCTCCCCAACAGGAAGGAGCAGAACTACTCAAGAGAAGTCCTTGAGTAGTTCAATGGTATCAAAGGCCGCCAAAAGTTCTAATTAAGATCAACAGGGTAAAGTTCCCTTGTCAATCTCCCGGTGCAGGTTCATCGACCAAGGCCACAAGCACAGTCTTCATGCCATACCCAGGATGAAAACCTGACTGAAATGGGTGCAGTACTTAGACGACATCGATGTGGGTTTGGAGCTGTCAAACAACCAACCATTCAATAACTTTGAATCTTCCCTAAAAATTGAAGGTTAGAGACATGCTGATAGCTGTCCGGAGAGTCCGTGTCCAAAGATGGCTTCTTAAGCAGGGGCCAGACAATTGTTTTAAGGACGTTCAACGTTTCTTCTGAATGAAGACATTGACAACCCCAGCCAGCAACAGCCCCAATATCTCCCGGATGGCTTTCACCAGCCACAATACGCAAGGATCTAATTCACAACTGATTGGCCACAATGCCCCAAGCATCTCCCCCATATTGGTGGGTAATACCGATTGAAACTAATCCAAACAAACAGGATAGGACTGAGCTTCCATAACCCCAAACTCAGATTCTGCAGATGAAATGGCAGCACAGTCATGGTGAATACGAGCACTTTCGTCTGCAAAGTAATTAATAAAATTGTCACAGCGGGCATTAGAGGACTCCAGTTCTGGACAGAAACAAACCAGATTAACCAGGCCCCTCACCACCCAGAACACGCTTTGCAGATGCTGTAATAGAGAAGAAAGTTTTCTCCGCTGCCATCACTTTTGTGTCATGATTCTCTATCAGAATTAAACAGACAGTTCCACTTTTACTGTATGTTAACAGCTTGTATTGCTGAAGACAGCAAATTCCATTGATGCTGAAGTCCGAGTTCGATTTTTTAGACTTCACCCATTAGTCTGTTAAGATTATTCAGAATCATGTGAGCAAGCTCACCAGGGAGTGTCCCTCCGAATATCCTGAAATCTTAGGTAGTAACTGAAATAGTTTAGATAGCAAGTATGTATGCAATCAGATGTGTAATAAAAAACCTGACGACATCTCTAACAACATGCTAGTAATATACATACCCAGAAACAAC
Source organism: Sphenodon punctatus (assembly GCA_003113815.1). Taxonomy (NCBI): domain Eukaryota; kingdom Metazoa; phylum Chordata; class Lepidosauria; order Sphenodontia; family Sphenodontidae; genus Sphenodon; species Sphenodon punctatus. The sequence goes on along the minus strand of QEPC01012560.1, from coordinate 956,790 downwards.
ATTTTTCAGATTTAGAACTAAAGCCTAATTCACTTCTACTCTGAAGAGATCGGAATATAAGGCCAGGCCCAAGTGTCTTCCGGAGGCAATGCAAGACTTTAAAAAAAAATGTCTTTGGGTTTTTTTAAAGAATTTTTTTTTAAAAACCCACAATCCAGAAATGTGTATGAAAACCAATTATGACCCAAGTTCATAATTATGGCCCTTTTCACACAGACACTCAAACATTGATAAAATGCAGCTAGTGTAGAATGCGGCGGTTTGTCTCCTTACGGGGACGAGCTGACGGGAACATTTTACTCCCATGCTCCGTGCACTGCACTGGCTGCCTATAGCATACCGAGCCAGATTCAAGGTTTTGGTTCTGGCCTACAAAGCCCTACACGGTCTTGACTCCTCATATCTCAGGAACCGCCTCACCCTCAGTGCCCCAGAGTGGCCCCTTTGGTCCGCTGGGGGTGCCTTCTTGGAGGTCCCCCGGGTAAAGCAGAGGGTCACAATGGAGAGGGCATTCTCGGTGGCCAGACCGCAATTATGGAACTCCCTCCCGGAGGAAGCTCGTCTGGCCCCAAGTCTGTTGGCCTTCCGCTGGGCCTACAAGACTTGGCTGTTCTCCCAGGCTTTCGGGGGAGGGGAGGGTGGGTTGGGAAGATAAAATGTGGGGGGTTGGATGTGGGAAATGGGGAGGTGGTGTTGGGTGGGTTTTATGGGGCTTTGGGGTTGTTTTTGTATTTAAACTGTTTTAATAGACTGTTTCTTACATGTTTTATATGTTGTAAGTCGCCCTGAGCCTTCTTTAGGGAAGGACAGGATAAACATTTAAATAAATAAATAAATAAAAATAAAATGGGTGTTACATATTATACATGTTGCAGGGCACCTGCAGCCCTGCAACATGCATAATAAAATGCAACACCCATTTTATCAATGTTAAGAGTGAAAAGGGTCATACTTACTAATGAACTTAACTATACAGAAATGAAATGGTTCACTTAGCCTGCAAGTAAATAAAAACAGATATGCTTCCTCATGCAGGTCTAGTCAAATTGCCAGGAACATTTACATTTTGCAGTAGTGTCTAGAAGCCTAAGCCACTGACTCAGGCTCCACTGTGTTAGATACTGTACAAACACCTCGCAACAGCCTCTACTTCAACAGCTTATAGTATCATTGCAATATAGGTGAATGCCTACTACCCAAGTAATTGAGAGACATCTTCCAACACTGAATGGACAGGGATTGGAAGTTACATGTCAAGTATATTGTGCATTCAGGTTTTGTTATGGTGGATGAATATTATTTTATTTAACATTCTTAATATCCCATCCCTCCTGCCTCAGGTAGCTTCGGGCGGCTAACAGAATCAGATCATAAAGACCATGACAATATTACAATAAAATATAGATACCCAACTCCCCCACAGACCCTTTGCATCTCCTAATGCCTGGTGGAACAATAAGGTCTCACACAGCCACCGGAAGGGGAGCGGACCCAAGCAGAGGTGGGCCTCCTCCGGGAAGGAGTTCACAGTAATGGTGCAACCACCGAGAATGGCCTCCTCATAGTGGCCATCTGCTGACAATGTGGGATCTCAAGGAGACCGCTCCCGGCAGACTGCAAAGGCTGGCTTGTGGCCTGAAAGTTTCCACAGGTAAGTGGGACCCAGAGCGTGTAGGGCTTTAAATGTTATAACCAGCACCTTGAATAGGGCCCGGAAGACTATTGGCAGCCAGTGTAGTGCACACAGAACTGGAATTCTCACAGCATCCTGTCCCCATAAGGAGACAGGCCACCACATTCTGCAGCTGTGGTTAGAATGCAATGCTTTTAAAGTTGGGCACTTCTAATCCAGTTGAAGAAGTGAAAACACTATCTCATTCTTGTTCTTTGCAGGTGACAAATGTTAACATTTTAAATATTTTGCCTTGGACCTTCTTAGTAAGCACCAGTTATATATTTGCTGTTTAGACAATTTAGGCAATTTTTTTCATTTCTTTTTAGACACAATGTGATATGCAGATTAATGAAAAAGTACCTGAGAACTATTGTCCTTACTCGTGTGCATTTCTACATCAAACATTATCTGTCCATCTTCTTGAGGGGAAGGGCTAGAAGAAGAGAATCATGTCATTATTGTTTGTATTATGTAACTGGATTAAGTTACTCAAAGGCCGTTGTTTTCGCACACAAGTAAAACATTCAAATGCAAACTCAGCACTATTCTACCCATCTCCCAAGGAGAAAGTCTTACAAAGCCTAAGACATCCCAACAGTTCCATTATTTCCCTCCCATGTTTTAATCCAACCCCCACCTACTTTCCAGTATTTTTATTTGCCACAAGGAGTGAACCTAATACCTTGACCAGAAGACCGGCTCTGAATGAAAGACTAAAATGGAGTCCCTATCTTGGATTCCATGTGAAGCAGCACGTTTACATTGTTAGATAACTGAGCCAGCTTACTGATGCTTAAGTAAGGTTTTATAGTGCAATTACTCAAGGAACTAGTAAAATTTGGCAACCGAGAAAGTGAATCTTTAACTGAAGTCCAAACAAAACTATCTGAAACTCAGGATATTTAAAACAAGTTATCAGTATTTTTTAAAAGGTATTCCTGTTGGAGGAATTATTTCCAGTGGCTTTGAGAGAGGTTTTGTCTTCAGTTCCCCTAAGATACTTTAATTCTCAGGAGAGGAAGACAGATTATTGTGACCTATAAGGAAGCCAGCTGACCCAGTTGGTATAAGAGCACCAGGCTCACTAAGAGTGGGGCACCCTAAGGTGAAGGAGCTGATTAAAGAGCTTAATGCCCTCCCTCCCAAGAGGCGTGAATTAGGAGGAGACTGCAAGTGTGGGATTACCTGACGAGAAGAGGACTCTGTGGTTGGTCCAAGGCTAAGAAGCCTGGGGTACAATCTAGCTCCCATTAATATCAATAGCTAAATTTCCATTGACTTCAATAGAAGCTGGATTATGATTCTGGAGAATAAAAGGTTTTGGAAGGAGCCTTAACCAGATCCTGGTAAAACAACTGTCTAATTTAAAAATCAATACGCCCAAGAGGGAATTAAGTAGGAGCCAGTGTCTGTGCCTAGTTTAATAGGCAACCAAGGTGCAGAGGGGCACAGACACCAGGGAGTGACTGCACGCCCTATAACAGGTTTCCACTGCATCAAAATACCACTGTACTTCAACAGAGGGCAATTTCTCAGAACAGTTTCATCTTCAATATTAAATTTTTTCTAGTGTGTTCAAGAGGAAGTCTTTAATAATGTTTGAATACCAGATTATAAATGTCGGCAAATTGTAAATCAAGGACAGTGCAAAGGCACAACAAATAAAGCTTCATTTACCCAAGTTCTGAGCATCCTCATTTAATGGCTTCAGTTCTCAATAAAGAGAGAAACCGAAAAGCAATGGCATAATTAAAAGGACCCCCAACTTAAATAAAAATGGTTTTAAAGCTTTTATCACTTTAAAAAAAAAGATCTTGGACTTCCAAAAGGTTTTCGAAGTACTTGAGTAATGTGCATGTTTAAGACTTAATACAAATCCTTAATCTAAAATTGTAAGTTTGGCTTTGCAAGTGTTTGAGGAAAAAGAACAAAAGAAGATGTCTTTATCTTATTAACTTAAACATACTGGAACAATTAAGAGAGTGGGCGGGAGACAACTGGTACCTTGATAAGGCTCTAAACGTGTAGAACAGTTGCTACCTAACCAGCATTTCTGGTTTAACCAGAAAGGGACAATTACTATAAAAGCAGATGGTAAGCTAACACTGCATTATTGCTAAGGAATTGTAACATCTGCCTGCCTGTTACCAAAGGAGCTGTTTTTATCTTCTTTAAGAAAATTGTTGGGCAAAAAAGAGAAACATTTGAAAATGAAGAGAGATCACTTGCCCAGCAATACCCACAAACAAAAAGGGAATTGTGTTTCTAACGCTTCTCCAATCACACAGTAAGTTCCTAACACACCTTTGATGGAAAACCATGGTGACACTTTAGTGATATCATCCAGCTTTGACATCGCATGTAGGATTATTTTACCTGATGGAGCTAAACACATTTTGCCTTTGCAAACAGTGGAGGGCTTTTCGTGTTAGGACACATTTTTTTCCTCCCCACTGCCTCCTTTGTGGGAGAAAGAGGAGGATTAGGACAATGATATACTATTGTAGTTATAGACCAATGTCTTCTACTCTGTTTTTATTTCTGACTTGCTGTAAGTTCGGATGAGTATAACCCATGTAGCTGTAAATGGAGCTATTTCCTTTGCAAATTTGAAAAAAGTCAATTAATTATATTTTGAGACCAATTTAAAGAGGCACCTTCAGTCATATGATCCATTAATCTTTCGATTAGCTTACAGAATCCTACAACCCTTAGATAATCATGCACCAATAATCACAGTGTCATTAACCAAAGTTGTTTGTCCACATTCTTGAACAATGCTAGCATGAAACTTAAAAATTCCAGTGATGTAATCAACTTTTTTGATTGCCTTGATTATGTTTTTAGAATGATGAGCACTTATTTTTCAAGCAAACCAAAATCTATAATGGTGTTTAAAATTAACAAGATTCAGTTAATTTTTTTTTTTTTTAAATAATCCCTTTGGCTGACTAAATATTACACAACTATGTCATAGGTCCTTGAATAAGTTATCAAGAATGGAAAAAAAGAAGCATTTTGTATAAGGAAAAGTGCCTGCTTCAAAGAATGTGCCCCATCTTTGGTGTCTTACCTGTCACAGTGGGAACTACCCCTTGAACTGCTCTGCCCTGATTCATGCTGGGCATCCAGAAGAATCTTCTCCATGTCTCCATTGTGGATGAAAGATGAAGAAGGAACATGTTCTAGACCCCCATTTTTCCCACTGATGTTGTCGTTGCCGTTGCCATTGCCGTTCATCTGTAGCTCCACCCAGGAACCTGTGGGGCCAGACATACTCTCATTAAAAACAGGGAAACAAAAACCTGGCTTAAGGTTTATCACTTACTTGCAGAAATAGTGCATATGCAGCCAATTCAGATAACCACTGCTGCCAAAAATGCCTCAGATGTACTCGGAGAAAACAAGTTTTTCCTTCTTTAATGGCAGAATAATTCTGAGCATTTCAAGTAAACTTTATTGAATTTGATAACTGGAAGGTAATTGAAGTCACTACCACCTCCCAATTTCTTAAACTGGTTCTTCAGATTCTTTTCTCTACTTAATTTTTGTAAGGCTTAAACTTCTAATCCATACCAGACAAGTGCAAAATTCCACTTGTCTTCATAACCTCCTTGCAGAAGAAACACTTTAAACCTTATTTAATACAACCCTTGTTTTTCTCCCTTTGCAGCTTGATGCCCATTTCTCATAACATCACTATGCTTTGAGCTCTCCCCCACTTGCCAAATGACCTCGCTATCCTCCCTAAGCCATTTTTCAAGCTTTACTTCTTTTCGCTGGCTTTCAAAGGTCCAGTTTCCTTACCAGTACTTGCTACCACCTCTTACATCAGAATTACACTTTAAAACTATTGTTAAATTCACAAACAGTTTATAATGTAGACAAGAAATTTCAGCCACATGTCCTCTCAACTGTATGGGCTGGATATTAAGCTTCCATGAATCAGCTAGCTTCATATCCTGCATTTTACTGACACAGCTTTTAATGCGTATCACTTTAATCCACAGCTATTTTTTTTTAAAAATCAGCATATTCTGTATTGTTCAAGTCTGCCTGACAGAAGCTGAAAGACGTATGGATTTCTTTTCCTCAAAAGGTTTTGTTCTTTGGTACAACTACATGATGCAGGCAGTGGGGAGAGGATGCCTTGTTATATTACAGCAATTCATTTTTGGCCTTTTTTGTTTCCTTAGCCTCATCTCATCTTGTATTTAAATTCAGACTTGTCACATCCTATTTAACTGTAAAATCTGTTCACCAGGTATGGGGTTCGCAAACTGTGGGTTGCGACCCCAAATGGGATCACAATCCCATTGATGTAGAATATAATCTGCATGTCTTTGTTGCTTGGATTGGTGGAGTTATTATATTTAAGTCTCAATAGGCGGCCACACAAGCAAATGTTTGGGAACCATTGCACTAGTACTTTACAAATATGTATGTTGGAAAAACTATCCAATCTTCACGTATGGTTTCTTTCAGTGAATATTCCATCACTGTGTTGATGTATCATTTCAGAGTAACCAATATATTCTGGACTACAACAATCACAAAATACACCACTGTGGATTAACATTATCACCATGCTGTACTGCTTAAACCAGTTGTGGGAAACCTCAGGCCCAGGGGCTAAATGCATGCCCATGGCTAGTTTTTGTGTAGCCCCTTTCTAGTTCCTGAATCGGTCTCCAGTTCCTACCCTCAAGTACTGAAAAACTGAGTTTAGAATAAGGAAACAGAGATGAGGGCATGCACACAAGGATAGGGGACCTCCTCTTCCCAACAGCATCCCTTGAGCACACCTACCCCTGACTTCAATTCAGCCCTCTGACTTGTACTAATTTTCGAAGTGGCCCCTGGGAGGGGAAAGGTTTCCCTCGCTAGCTTAAGCAGGGAAGGGAACCGAAACATGTTATGTCTCAAAATCATCACTACTCTCCTTTCAAACCCCTGCCATAAAGAGAAAAGTAATTTTCCAACCCTCAATACAGGTACTTAATTTTCATGCCAATGTATTTGTTGGTAAAGTAAGGAACAAACGGTACTTTCATGAAAAGAACCACCATCAACTTGGAGGATTTTTAACTTAACAACTAAACTTCATGTCTTTTTAAACACATGGAGAATTGTCTATTGAACCAAGATGTCATAAACCCCTGCATTTTAAACCAAAACTGTTACATAAGCAAATTTGTAACATACATACACAGCACTTTTCTTTCAAATTGCATCACAGCCTTCTTTAAATGGAGTTGTCATAAGCACACTGTTCACAATTAACAATGCCTCTAGAAAATCTTTTGCCATAAAAAGAAAATTTAGCATTTGGACAAGTAATTATGACTCCATTCCTGCAATTGATTCCATAGAAACCTACGGATGTAAATGGGCATCCATACAGGTATGTGTGAACCTGTCCGCTTACAAAACCTTACATGGAGTGGGCCCATAATGTTATAAATAGTTCATTGGCAAATTTTCCAAGTCTGAACTATTGATAACAATGCTTTCTGGCTTACAACCATTATGCAGTCACAGAATCTTCTACTGATTGAAAGTTATGAGGAACTTTAATATTACCTTTTTAACGATCTACCACAGCCTGTAAAACTGTTTAAACATGCTTGAATTCTTCTTCGGCATCCTGTTTGGATGCCTGATTTCATTGTGAAAATCAAAAAAGTACATACTTTAGACTAGTGGTGTGTTGAAAGCAAACAAACGAGGCATGTGGCTCAAAGTACCCAAGATGGTAAATGTCCAATTGGTAATTTAATATACTATAGGGATGGGCGAACAGATCACGGTTCGGGTTAGTCCGTTCGGTTTGGCTGCGTTCGGCTAGTTCGACTTGGTCGTCCGAACAGGCCGTTCGGGAAGTGCTGTTATGGTTTTTTTTGTTTTTTATATGGTTTTTTGGTTTTTTATTGGGTTTTATATGGTTTTCTTTTGTTTTTTATTTGGTTTTTTTGTTTTTATATGGGGTTTTTTAATTTATTCTAATATTATATAAATCTATCTACACTAAATCTAACTGCTATTAACTATTCTAAATGCTATGAACTAAATGGATTATCTAATAAGTACACAGACCTACTCCTACAAACACTAAAACTAAATCACTAACGCTATCTCCTGTCTCTTATACACATCTAGATGTGTATAAGAGACAGTCCCATATCCATATCCAAATATATATACATCCCATATATCTGGATATATATACGGATATATATACATCCCATATATATGGGATGGGGGGAAATCACAAATAGAAGAGGAGTCTGTAGTGAAATACATACATTACATACTCAATGAGTCTGTACACTGCATAACACAAGGTTTCAGTTTATGGTTTAAGTTTCATTTCTACAAAACTGAAATGAAACTTAAAGCAATCTAAAAATACTACTCAACGCCTGCTGTTCAGGAACAGTGACTAGCTCAGAAGGTGTTGGGAAGGGGGGAGGCAGATAATTAGTTTTGTTTCTTGGAAGCCTCTCCACCCCTGGTGCATGGAAGTCTGCTCCTCAGTGACTGACACCTCCCTGTAATGTTGGACCTTCCACTGAACTTTTTTTTGCCACCCGAACGCGATCCGAACTGACCGAACTGTTCGGCCATTTCGCCGTTTGGTTTGTTCGCGTTCGGGTTCGATCATCCGAACAGGCCGAATTCGGGCCGAACTCCGAACCGTGTTCGCCCATCCCTAATATACTATTATCAATAAAGCTTTTTATTTCCCACAGTAATAGCCAGGAGATTTCCAACAGTAGCGCTTTTGTTTTTTGTTCCACCACTGCAGTACAACAGTCAAAATCAGCATGGTAGTATTGAAATGGTCAGGTAGTGGGGGCACTTCACAAAGTGGTAGTCACTATCACCAGTGCACTGCATCTTCATTTCTCCAAAGAGAAGGCAAACTAAAGTTAAAGTAGATGTTTACAATTTCCACATTGTAAGTTTTAAACATCTTACACACTTTTGTTTTTATTTTTAAAATATGTAACAGAAGGAGGATGATTGAGACATCAGAAAATATCTTCGAGTGGCTAGACACAGCACAAGACTAGAAGGCAGTGTACCAATATCTACCAGTGATGCCACTCACAACACATGTTCTTGGGCCACTCATTTTGCCTCTCTGTGCAGGGCTTTTAAATATGTAGATGAAGGCACTTAACATGTACAAGACATTTTAGAGCAAAAGTGAATTATTACTGTGTAGACTGACCAACCTGACAAAAATGGAAGATTCATAGAGTAAGAAAGGTAACTAGGAGCCGTAGGCATGTAAAGTAGCTAAAAAATTGACAAAGAGCTCTCGAAAAGTTGTGTTCACTGAACACATATTATGCACAGGATGCAACACCCAACTAATTTAATTGATTCAGAGACCATATTACTCCTCAGTCCTAAAGTGATATCAGTCCTACAGTGACATCTTCAGAGGCAGAGCCTTTAGTCCATGCAGGGCAAGCTCAAAGTGCACACAAGCATTTATGAATCCATCTTTTAATCCTCTTCTCTTACAAGTTACATTCTCAGGACACTTATGGGTGTTTTTAAATGAGATGCTGTCCCACATGGCTACCCAGAAGCCACTCATCTGAACTCCTTTCTGAAGGTGGAACAGGGGGGATGCATCCTCCCGTGAACCGTGCAGCACCAACTCATGGACACTCACGGAGCACTTCTGCTCTATGTGGGGCAAGACAAAAAGGTCCATGGCAGGAACATAAAATTCTGATGCAAGGAGGTTGGCAAGAATGGTTACAATATTTCTTCAGCAAGAGGCTTAAGAGTTCAATTTACTGTTTTGCCAGAAACCTACTGAAATAAGATGGTAAGGACTCGTTCACAGAATATTCTCCCATTAACAGTTTAATTCCAAACTTTTCCAAAGACAGGGTGGCTTACAATACCAAAAATATAAAATACAGTAATATATACTTAAAATTCCTTAAAACCTTATCCCAAACACCCACACATCCCACCCTTTATTCCCACCGACCAATCCTCCTCACCAAACCCTATTCTTGCCTGCCAAATGCCTGGCCAAACAAAAAGGTCCTACATCTCCTCCGGAAGACGAACAGGCTTGGGCTTAGGTGGACCTCCAAGGGGAGCAAGTTCCATAATGGTGGAGCAGCAACTGAGAACACCTCCCTGTGCAACCTTGTTGTAGCAACTTCATGGGCAGTTGGCACTCACAAGAGGACGCCCCTGGCTGACCTCAGAGGCCATGCCGGGACACGGGAAGCGGTGGTCTTTCAGAAACCTGGGGTTCAAGCCATTTAGAGCTTTATAGGTTAAAACCAGCAGCCTGAATTGTGTCCAGAAAGCTACTGGTAGCCAGTGCAGACTCTGGAGCACCAGAGTAATATGTTCCCAGCGATCCATCTCTGACAGAAAGTGGGTTGCCACATTCTGCACCAGCTTCCGAACAGTCTTCAAGGGCAGCCCCATGTAGAGCGCATTGCAGTAATCAAGCCTTGAGGTTACGAAGGAATCGATGACGGTGGCCACATCTGAATCCAACATAAAAGGTTGCAGTCTTCTCACCAGATGAAATTGGTGAAAAGTGCTCCTGGCAACTGCGGCAACCTGACAATCCGGACACAGCAGTGGATCCAAGAGTACCCCGAGGCTGAAGATATGAATGACTAAGGGAAGCTGGACCCCTGTCAATAAGAGGGGTTCCCACATTCCCCAGGTTACAACATTGGCCAACCATCACCACCTTGGTCTCTCTCATCTGGATTCAAATTCAACTGGCTCACCCGCATTCAGTCTTCAATGACAGCCAGGCACCGGATAAGCACCAAAACTGCAGCACTTGGGTCAGATGAAAGAGAGAGAGAAAGCTGGGCACACGAAACACTGCCCTCTGGGTTCTCCCAGCCAGGAATGAATGGAACCACTCAAGAGCAGACCTGCGCACCCCAGCCAGGTCCTGCAGCCGTGTCACCACCACCCCAGGTCAACAGTGTCAAAGGCCACCGAAAGATCTAACAAAATCAGCAGGGTACAATTTCTCATCAATTTCCAAGAAGAGATCGTCAGCCAGGGCCACAAGCGCAGTCTCCGTGCCATGCCCAGGATGAAAACCTGGCATAGGTCCAGGTAACCAAGAGCATCAAGATGCCCCTGGAGCTGCAAGACAACCACCCGTTCAATAACCTTCCCTAAAAAGGGAAGGTTAGAGACAGGCCGATAGCTGGCAGGTCAACATCTAGAGATGGTTTCTTGAGCAGACGGAGGATAACTGCGGTCTTGAGGCCATCAGGCACCCTATCCTCCCTAAGAGAGGCACTGACAACCCCAGCCAGCAACGCCCCTAGTGTCTCCTGGCTGGCTTTCACCAGGCAGGATGGGCATGGATCTAATTCACAACTGGTCACGTGCACCCCTCCAGCCACATCAGTGGGTAAAATTAATTGAAGCTGATCCAAGTAAATGGACAAGACCAGGCCTCCTCAACCCCAAACTCTGACTGTGCACTCAAACTACCAGCGCCCAAGTCAAGCCAAATACAAGCAAGCTTTGCGTGAAAAGTAAGTGGCAAACTCATCAAGCGGTCAGCCAATGACTAACTGCAGGTGGAGACAGCCAGGATTTAGTAAGCTATTCATCACCTGGAAAAGCTCTGCTGGATGGTACTTTGTGGGCACTATGGTGGCAGCAAAGAAAGCTTTCGTTGCTACCGCCACAGCATAGTCCTTCAAAAACAGTCCATGCTGCTTGGTCAGCTTTGGCACAAGTCACGCATCACCCATGCTCTAACTGCCTACCCTCTCGCCTTATGTCCTCCATATACCAGGGAGACCTATGCTGCCACCGTGTCAATAGCCCAGGTCAGAATGAAATATCATAAATTAACCAGAGCATCGACAGGGAGGCCATTGAAGTCAGTGGGTAAATCCCCGAGAGAGTTCTGGAATCCTACCAGATCCATTAATCTATGGGGGTGGAACATTCTAAGTGGTCTACCACCCTGACAGAGGCAAAGAAGGGTAGGAACCTGGCAAGAGACTGAAGAGAGCAAGAGACAAAATCTCAGCTATTTAAAGTTTTCCTCACATAGCAGCCTTGAACAATAAGATCATGGTGTCTATGTTGCTTTGTTCTGGTTATTTGGGAGGATGCATTTCTTCTGAGAGCAGCATTTGTGTCACAGAAATATATTGTTTTAAAAGCAACTAATCACCACAAGACTCAATGTCACCAGACACAGAATTAATCGAATACATTCTTTACTGAGTCACAAGATATATTTCTTGAACGATTTAGTCTTGCTGAAACCTAGGGTAGAGGGAACCGCTAATCATTAGTACGTACTACTCAGACTGCGTATCTTTAACGCAAAATCACTCAGGCATTAACTAGCCAACCATTTGAGACATCACTTCAATCAATATGATATCCTAAATAAAACCAACCAACACACCACACAAACATTATACTAGGAACAAAAGGCTGCACCAAAGCAGCTGACATAGACCTTGGATATAAAGGAAAATAGCACACATCAGTAATATTGACTCGGCCACTGAGTAAACTCATTCCCACACTCAAACTCCTCCCCCACATCCCTATTGCCCCTCCATCCTCATTATTATCCAGCCAGCTACTGAGTAAACTTTATTTATTGCCTGCCACAAAACAAGATGTCTCCCTCCCCATTACATACCCAGGCCTTGATTCACAAACCACTTATTCCAGAGCTGTCCCACTTAAACCCTGGTTTGTGGCTCAAAACCCAAGTTGTTGAACACACTTATTCCCAAGGGCAGAAACTCCTAAACTCTCCAAACATTTACAATCTTCTTACCTCATGCCTATCTGCGTGATTAACTCAGACACCAGAACAAATCTTTGCTCCCACCCCGAACGTTTGACTCTCCCACTACAGCCACCCCAGCCCCTAAAATCTGGGCACACTCCAATCCCTACATCTCCCCTCGGGACTCCATTACCCGAGCCATTCGACATGCCTGCCTGCTCCCTCATAGGAAGCCAGCTCCTGCCATGGTCCCAGCAGTATAACTTACGGACGGGGGGGGGGAGGCGCCTATGCCTCCCCATTCAGGACCCTGCTCTCCTACTTAGGTCTGTGTGTGTGTTTATTGCCCTCCTGCAGTTCTGCTCAACCCCCCGCCCCCGACCTTGGTTATGTCACTGCCTGGTCCTCTAAGGGACCCTACTATTCACTCTCTCCCCCTTAGCTGCTAAGAACCCAACATAGTTTCTTTCCTGCCCCTGAAGGCCTTTCCCAATCCATATCCCTCTTCTCTGGTTCCCTGCCCCCATAAATCCTGACTTCTCCGCTGCCAGTTGGTCAGTGACAAATCGCGCGTCCCCGCTCTCCGCCAATCCCGACCGTGAGAGGGAAGGGGGTCGCTCTACACCCCTTCCCCCCCATTGTCCGGGGGGGGGCTGTTTGGTGGCGCAGCCCCCCTCATTTCCATGTCATTTGCATAGGCTGATCCCGCGCGCACTCACTGTTAAGTCCTGGCTCGGTGGGCGCTCCTTCCGCCGGGGGGTTGTTGTTGTTATTGGGATGCGGGTGCTCCTGAGGATTGGACATGGCGGCGGCAGCGGGAACTGAGGAGCCTCTGGGGCTGGGACAACAACAACAAGGCAGAGTTCGCTCGGCCACAGCGACCCCGCCTCCCTTCGCGGCGCACGCGCAGAACTAGAAGCGCGCCGACCCACCTCCAGAGCGCATGCGTCTCTTTGCCATCACGTTCCGACTCTATAAATCATTTCTCTTTATTACGTATGTCTCTGCCCGACAGAGGAGGAGGGCTGGTGACTGGAGCGCATGCGGCCCAGACAAGTCGTTTTCCTGAGCACGTACCACAGGGAGGACGTGAGCACCTCCATCCACGTGAGCGTGCGCTAGCGCCACACACTCTGCTGGTTAGCGCGCATGCGCTTGGTTGAATACGGTGGGGGTAGCGGAGGCAAAGGAGTCGGGGAGGCCAACGATAGGTTTCTAGGCAACCCTTCCTCCTTTGCCGCGCCTCCTCCATGTCGCAAGACCAGCGCGGCCTTCTCACGGGGTGTTTTTAAAGGAGCGCCTCCCTGGCCAGAGTGGCGCGGTTAGGGGCAGAGTGTTTGTGAGCAAATGGCTCCCACCCAGCATAGCTGCCCGTGGCGTGGCCTGGTCCGTACAGGGCCGTGCGTGGGCATGAGTGGCAGTTGCGTGGGTCACGGGAGCAGGTCCCCACGCACCATCGTTACAGTAGCAGTTGGGACAGGGTAGCAAATGATTTTACAAATAAATAAAAATGTACATGGGGGACCATGCGTTTAAAAACACTCATAGACCCTCCTCTCGTAGCCAAGCAGAGAACCCAGTAGTCAGCTCAGGGCCTCTACTGCCCCCAAGAATTAGACATAGGCCCTTTTTACACAGCGTGTGCGTGTGTGTAGATGGGTACACACCCACCTACATACACGGAGTACTTGCCGTTTCCATGCATGTGCAGTGGGTGGGGGTGTTCACAGGAGCACGCACAGCCACTCGCCACAACACGTACACAAGATCCACGCATGAACCAGATTTCTGGCTGTTGGTGCATGGGTGGCAGCTGTGGGGAAAAGGTTCACGGGGGGAGAGGGTGTAGTTTTGCACCTGGCTGGATTTTGTTATTAAGAGGGTGCAAAGCACATAACTTTCTCCTTTCATTTTTGAGATTTGTCATCAGAGACAACAAATTTCATCTTATGGTGTTCTTTGTATCATCTATCCGACCCCCTTTCAATTTTGCCCTGGATATTGGCCTTGCCCCTGCTAGCAATACCATGGTGGTACATGGTCATCGCTATGTTGCTGGTAAGCGTAAGGTTCAAGGTGTCCTTTTCCACATTACCAAAAACCTGTAAGCACGTGGACCTACAACTTATCAGCTTTGTAAATGTTCCCCTCTCCCTCTTAAACAGAAAGAACTCAGACTTTGGAAAACTCAGGGTGCGTTTCCATCGGCGGCAGCAGTGGAGGCAGCGGGAGGGGCGAGGGAAGACGCGGCAGTGCGGAGGAGCTAGACAGGAAAAGAGCCGGTGTGAACAGAGATCTGCTGTGGCTTCTCTCGCGCATGTCAGGGCAGGATTTTGTGCCCTGACATGCACAAGAGAAGCCGCGGCAGATCCCCGTTCACACTGACTCTTTTCCTGTCAACCGGCTCCACCGCGCTGCCGCCTTTTCCCTGGCCCCTCCCTCTGCTGCCACCGCCACTGCAGATGGGAACACAGCCTCACACGGGCGATTCCCAAACTTTCTGTCTGGGACCCCAACTTTGAGATCTGAAAATAATCCCATGACCCCAGCTAGCTGCAAGGCATACCAAATATCAATCATGATCATGACTGCCATCTGGAAACAAAATGAACCTACGAAGATCAGAGATTTATGTTTTTTCAATAGCATGTAGTAGGAATAGTCTGAATAGTGCGACTGTTTGCTGTGTGTACTACTAAACCTCAATGGGGCCACTCAAATTTTTATTGAAAGAACGTTGTGCCACATGGCTCCCATGCAGGATTACAGCCACTGTCCACAAGGCAGGAATAACTACATTGGTTCATTTCCCTAATTTACACTAGCACAGCCTTCTCCAATAAACAAGCCGCCTATTTTTTTTCTAGAAAATGAAGAGCACGTATCGGTAGTGAAAATTGACATTTTTATTTACACCATCATCCATCTGCTTCACTTTTGGATGAAGATAGCCTATTGTGCTATTCCGTTTTTATTTACCATAAGCACAGAATGGAAGAAATAAGACAGATTTTTAAAAAAGCAATTTATTCTCTGAAGAAACAAGTTTTTCTGAATGTGGGCAAATTACTTACTTGTCCTTTCCCTTAAAAATGAATAAATCATTGTTTAACCTCTATGAATGTGACCCAAGTTTTCCAATTTCCACCAACACCTTGCTCTACAGTACACTGCTACAGTGTAGTACCACGCAGCAACGGGTTCACATGGCACCGAGGCTGGGGATCTAGGGAGGTGGCAGCTCAGAGACAGGAGCCTGCTAGAGCCTGGGTTCGCTCCATGCAACCCCCATGCAGCTGCCTCTCAGTGCTTCAATGGACAATCCCAACAAATGGGGAGCAGCCCCC
Organism: Sphenodon punctatus; assembly: GCA_003113815.1. Lineage (NCBI taxonomy): Eukaryota > Metazoa > Chordata > Lepidosauria > Sphenodontia > Sphenodontidae > Sphenodon > Sphenodon punctatus. Next base: position 940,979 of record QEPC01012560.1, on the reverse strand, counting down.
TCCTCATGACACACTCAGCCACAGCTAACCGGGTACAAGATGCCCCCCTGTGGTTTTCATCTGTTTTCTTTGGAGTTTCTGTTGCTTTTTGTAGTGCCTCCTTGGAGCACTCCAAACGTGAAAACAGCCAAAACACCAATGAGAGCAAGAGTGGAGGGCACTCGCCGTTTGGATCGCTCTAGGCACTGCACCTATGACTCTGTGGTCCTGGTGGGTCTGTATGCGGGCAGAGCCTGAGCGCACCGCAGTTGATGGGAAGCAGCGTTGTGGGTGCACATTAGCCAGGATTGGCCCCCACAGCAATTCTCTGAGGCAATGTTGTGAGTGGGGGCTGAATGGCAGCCCCATGTCCAGTGGGGGAGAACATCCAGCAAACACCCAATAAATCATGTGGGCTAACGTTAGCTAATGTGACCCACGAGACCCACAGCCATGCATGGGTCTAGTGTACATGTGGCGAGTGGCTGTACGTGCTCCTGTGAACACCCCCGCCCACTGCACATGCATGGAAATGGCAAGTACTCCATGTATGTAGGTCGGTGTGTACCTGTCTACACATGCACACCCTGTATAAAAAGGGCCTATGTCTAGTTCTTGGGGACAGTAGAGGCCCTGAGATGACTCCGGGGATGGAGAAAGTTCAGGGCTCCTGGCAGTGGGCTGGGCTCAGCGAAGGAGATTCTAGGGGATTGCTTCCGCACCCTCTTGTCAGTCCAGCAACTCATCCGGCAGCAGCAGCTTCTCCCAGCAGCCCTTCTGCTCCTTCTGGCCATCAGGAGGGGGCAGAAGGAGCAGGAGGGCAGCTCGAGAAGCTACTGCTGCTGCTAGGTAAGGTGTAGAGAGAGAACTCACGGCTGGTCGCTCTGGCCGCTTTCTCACCCCCACCCAACGGGACATCCCAGGGCAGCATAGCTGGATGATGTCATCTGGCTGTGCCACCCTGGGAGACCCCATCAGAATGGGGCAGGAGCCAGGCAAAGAAGCTGTTGCTGCTGCCACCACCAGGCACATTGCTGGGCTGGGGAGAAAAGCCCCAGAACCCAGCGGCCTATGTAGCAGAAGCCTGAGCACTGCCGCTGCCCTCTTCCCCCGCCACCCCCACAGCTAGGCTGGTCAGAAATGCTGCCAGCCAGTCTGAAGAGGAGATGGGTAGCTCCTGCTGTTGTTGCCACCGCTTAGGCCCAAGCAGAATGGGAAGCTGGGGGGGGGGAAAAAGGGGAGGAGCGGAGAGGCAACCCTCCCCTCAGCCCAGTCCAGCATGGTGAGGATGGGGGACAGGGACACGCAGAATTCCACAAAAGAATCAGGGCCTTGACTAAAAGATAAGAAAATATTACAAATTAATTCTAATGTCATTAAGAGACCAGACTACATGAGAAGACTGAACAGGATTTGTGCTATGAAGACAGATCTCAATGGGTATAAACAGATGAATGCAAGGCTGCCTGTCCCCGGAGCTGCTCTGGGGGTTCACCCCTGCTGTCCTCCCGCTTACAGCTCTGCCTGGCTCTGCTTACCTGGCGGTTTCTCCAGCCCCCCCACATGGTGCCCCACCCCCCCACAACATAGAGTTTCAGGCAATTGCCCAACACTCTACGCTGCCACCCACAACTCTATGGTGTTGCCCAGGGCAATGGCCAACCAGGAACGAAGCTGCAGTGTGGATCCACCCTACGGACAGACAACAGCTTCGTTCCCCACTCTGCTGGCGGCACTCTAGGATGTTCTGGAGTGCCAATGGTGGGGTGCCCTAGAGCAGACACAGCCTGCTCCACCCACATATCTGGTAACCCCACCTTTAGACTGACTGGCCAGCCAGTAAAGTGGGCTGGTGCAAGCAGCAGTGAAACTGCTGTCCATCTAAAGGCACCCAATGAATCAGAAAGCAGGTTTCAAGGGATGCCTCAGACCTCTATTAGGTTTCCTATAAGACAATTCCCCCCCACCCTTCCTGAAACTACTCCTCTTACCAGCTTCCACCTGAAACTTTTATCATGTTTAATTTATGAAGAGTCAGCCACTGTTAAGCAAAAGAAAATTTCTGTGAGCAAATCTGCATGACAAGTTTACAGAGCCAATGGGCACAAATGGAAATTAGCTTGGGGGCATAGGTTTGTTTCCTTTACTTCATTCATTAAACTTAAACGTTTCCTGGATCTTCTGGAATAGCACACGGATAGCCTGATGGACAGGTTTCCCACAGTTCAATTAAACAATTATGGATAGGGTGTGTTTGAAGCTGGCCTCATGCTACTTCATGCATATTGTTAATCACCACTTTGAAGACCAGAGTAACGTCACTCCAGGGGAAGTGACGATCTCTGAAGTGTCCATGGACAATTATAAAACATTAGTGCTAAAAATAGACTAAGGACATAAACATTCCAAAATATAAACCTTAAATTTTTGTAATCTCTCTCTTTTTGGAGGGGGAACAGTCTTGAGCCCCACTACATAAGCCCCCATTATCAAATCTGGTCTCTATCCGTGTGATGGTACAGAAGGAGATAGGGAATGTGCCACTAGTTAATTAACATCTGAAAAGGTTGACTTGGAAGCTGCAGTCTTTTTGATTCAATTAGCCATGAGAGAAGGATGAGAGCTACCTGTGTGTGGATAGGAGATGCAGGAAACTGTCATTTGCAGTAGCAAAAAGGGCTTTAGGTCATGAGCCTGCATCACTGAAAAGAGAGTGAGGTAGAGGATTCAACTGGTTTTAGGTCTATATTTTTTTGTTTATATGTTTTTTAAATCTATTGTAGCTTGCCCTGAGCTCTAGGGAAAAGGCAAGATATACAATTAAAACAAGAGGAATTTTGCCACAGGCTTTGTCCCTGCACACAGGTTGTGAAAAGTAAATTAGTTAAAAGTGCAAACGCATGTGGAACATTTAGGTTGGCTTAAAATGGCCATTTGTAGCTGTACATTCACAGTGCAAGGAAAACTAATGTAAGCCAGGTTTAAGACAAATTACTTTCCATGTAGTTTTTTGTGCTACCATGTCTATACACAGTTGTAGTAGTGTGTATCTTATTCTCTGTAAAGCGCCAGGTACATTGCGGGTGCTATATAAAAGCTTATAATAATAATAATAATAATAATAAATAAAAGGCATGATTTTAGACTGATACAAGCTGGTGCATGGATTGTTTGGGAAGCCTTCGTACACACATTTGTTTCAGAAACTAAAGAAATTTAAGGCACTCAAAGCACTTAAAGATGCCAACATTAAGGGAGTTGAACAGGTTTGACTAAATTGGCATTTAAACCTATTCATAGCTAAATTGGGGTAACTTGTGTGCAGACAGATCCTAAATTCAGCAATATGGATGAACTCGGCAAACAGTGGGGAACTGGGTGGAAGCAAGGACTATATTCTTTGATGAAAACTGGATTGACCCCACTGATTTTGCTGTTTTGGGATTAGACCCTTAAGATTAAGCAGATACTCAGAGATCCTGGTACATACAGAGAGGCTAAAATCACCCTGAAAACCACAATACATCTCCCTGCTATTTAGAAAATAAGTCCAGAATATAGTGAGTGCAGAAGTGGGTGAAGCATAGTGGAAGGTTTGTTCAGAAAGAGTGTAACATGAAAAACACACAAAGGAAGAGAAGGGCCTTGAGAAAAGAGGATAGAAAGCAACCTGACAAAGATTAAATTTATACTATGCACACTTTTATTAATAAAAAATATTAACCATTACCATATAAATGGACCAATAGAATTTACACGTCAGTGGACAGCTTGATTAAAAAGCTAACAACTAGTTAATATCTGGCACTTCGGTTAGAGTCTTTTAGTAGTGGTGGATTAAAATTAGCAATATGGGCAGGGGAAATAAGATAAGATTTGGCAGAATACCACAACTACGATGAAGCAAAATTTAGGATCTTTTTGTCAATCATCTAAAAACAATGGATTTGCCTTAAAACAAAAACTGAGGTTCTGAAAGTAGTTGTGCATTAACAGTATACCAGTAGAAGTAGCATGTTAGGCTGCACATGCAGTCTACCTAAGTACCTTCCACCTTCATTCTGTCCTGGTTTCCATCATCTTCACTTCATTCCGACTTCCACTCTGTGTCAGTGGCAAGGGAAGTGTAAAATGGCCTCCAAAATATTTCCAAGAAGTTGAATACTCAGCAGTCCTGCTGCCACAAACAAAACAGAACATATTTCTTCTCTCAAAAAGTCCCAGAAATGAATGATATACATGAACATCTTGGCAAAACTGGTTAAAATAATTTACCAGTTTTAGAACAAAAAAGTCTGGTAATTGCACACCTCCTATGATAGCTACATTCATGCATAAACATTCTCTTCTTGCATGTTGCTTAATTTTACTCACAATCCCAAATACTTTGATGAGGCTAAAGCCCATTTATAAAAATGCATTCAGGATCAGGGAATCTCTTTACTCACCCATAAGAATGGCCATATCAGGAGTTAATTTTTGCAAGGCTAGTAGATGCAAACAGGAAAAGGTGCAGCTCCCAGTCACACAGAACTCTTTGACTACTTGGTATGTGAGAGACTCTCTATAGAAGTAGCATATTGCAGTTGAGTCAAAATAAAATGTGGTAGAATGAGTACTCTGAACTTTCCATGTTTAATTGAAATTTTGAATGAAACTAAGTGTAACGTTGCATTTATGAATGCTACCAGGTATCAGAAACACTGAAAACATTTTACCCAGTCAACTTGGACACTACTTCGACTGTAATGGAATGCTTATAGAAACTTAAGTAAAAAGAAAATCAAAGTATTAAAAAAGGTAGTTGACCAAAGCATGCAATTCTTCCCAAACCATATGTATTATAGAGATGTGCACCAGGGATCCATGTCATTCATTTTTGTTGTTTAATTTTTTCATTTTCGTAAACATCAAAATTTCATTTTCATTTTTGCTTTCCATTGGTTTCAATGGAACACACATTTTTGGCTGTCCCATTTTGGTTTTTCATTGCATTTGGATGAAACATGGCGAGACTGTACCTCCAATGGAAGGCATTATGTGTACCAAATTTCAGAAAGATTGGATAAAGGAATCCGATTTTATAAGCAGTTGAATTGTGTTATTTTGCAAAAATCTGCATATACATTCCTGGCTGTGACTTTGGTCTCCCATCTAATGTGGATGAAACGTGGCAGGTTTATACCCCTCCCCAAGTTTACTATGTATGCCAACTTTCAGAAGGATTGGTTAAAGGGTCCTGGTGGTATAAGCAATTAACTTATAAATGTATGTCTGACTAAAAACTTTGTAGTCCAACCAGTGTACATGAAATTTGGCAGAGCTGTATTTCACACCTTCAGGATCATTACTGCCAAATATTGGAAAGATGTGATAAGGAGTCCCAAATTTATAAGCCTGGACAGCATATGCAGAGAATGAGCCTATGCCAGGGATTCTCTTACGTGTCACTGTGGTATAAGATCTGTTTGTAATGCCAAATGGCCAGCAGAAATGTCAACTAAATATCCTCATTCTGTGCTGTGACCACCCCAACTTCTCTCTCCCACTTGTTACTGGGAAGTTGGAAGGATCTGTTTACAAAAGAGCCAATAGAGATTCTCATGTGTCCTCTGTCATAGTGCTGCAGGATGTGACTGTGATAATTGGCCAGCCTGGATGTGAAAACCATGTTTTTTGACTGCTGGAATGCTATCCCTGAAGTCCCTTCTATGCCCACCTCAGGGCCATCAGCTATGCCTGCCTCAAAGCCACCACCGATTGGTCCTGTAAAGCTGGAAGCATGCAGTGAATGTATGTCAGTCTCTTGGGTTGCTCCCCATCCTCTCTCCTCCTGCCATGCCAGGTGCCTGCCTCTGACTGACACTGCATGTGCTGCTATTTATCTGAATAATGGTCTTCAAGGGGACAACTTCAATTGCTTATAAAATTAGGACCATTTATCAAATTGTCCTGTCGTTTGGCTGAGATGACAGGGAAGGTGTGGGATACATTCCTGCCAAATGTCTTATAAACAGGATGGAATATAAAAATATTGCAGCCAGCAATGCCTTTTCAAGTTAATGGCTTATAACATCATGACCCTTTATCCAGTCTTTCTGAAATTTGGCAGGATTGGTAATCTTGGGGAGGGACATAGTATTTCCCAGGTTCCATGGAAATTAGATGGAAGATAAAGAAATTGTAGCCAGGAATGTGTATGCATCTTCTCTTAAAATCACAACTTTCAATTTCTTATAAAATCGGTTCCATGTATCTGATCATTCTGATATTTGGTACACAGTGCCCTCTGTTGGAGTACAATTTCCTCAAGTTTCATCACAATTGAATAAGAAACAAAAAAGGTATAGCCAGAAACACATATTTCAGTGTTTCCCCATTATTTCAAAAGCAAAAATTCGTTTTCGTTATTACATCATTTTCGTTATCATAATAACGTAAACGAATTGCACACCCCTTATGTATAACACCTCTATTCCCAACTGTTTTGCTGAAAAAAGTAAAACAAAGCCATGTTTGAGTAAAACAAAATCCACAAATGTTCTTCATCTTTGGATAAATGCTTTAAACAAGGCAGGCTAAAATTGCTTACAGAGAACTATCAATGTTTATTCAAACAGTTTCTGGACTCCAAGCATTTTCTGATCACTGTACCTTTTCAAATTTATTTTTAATGGCAACTGATATGGTAAAGCTACATTTCCATTCAGTTACCAATAGGAACAAATACAGAAAACATAAGCGTAACTCAAAATGCAGATTCTCATCTATGTTTTCACTTGATACTAATTTTGTACTACACTTTATTGTTGCATAACAGGAAGTTTGACATTTAAAAAAAGAAACTGTGTCCATGTATCCAAAAGGCGGCACTGAATGAAATTAGGATGAAGGTACGCGTAGTTAATAATTTAGTCCCAAATTTAATGTACATTCAGACATAAACCACAGTTTAGTTAACTGGTAAGTGGTCTTAATGACATAGACCAGTTATTATCCATGATTAGGACAATGTCTGATATAGTTTTAAGCATATTTTAAAACAAAAACTGTCAATAAATATTAAAATTATATTTATCATCGTCGTACACATGATATCCAAATATAAGAAAAAAAATCCACACTCTCCCACTCCATAAAAAATAATTAATACCGGTTAAAATCATTAATAAAATCATCACTTTATTTTCATGCATCTAAGGTAAAACACAGAATATTTATATAAAGAGGTAGATTAAAAAGAAAAAAAAACCAGATTCTCTATTCTTTGTCACTTTTATTCAGTAGTTTTTTTCCTTATTTTCTCGTTTTCGGTGCCAGACATGGCAAGGAGTGATTACAGTCAACTGTTTATTAAAACATTTGTTCGCAACACAGAGCCCCTTTGCCACTGACCCCAAACTGACCCATTTCATGTGCTTTATTTGTTTTTTCTATACACCACCACCAGGGCTGGGTGGAGGGGGATAAAAGGGAAAAGGGGAGTCCAGGAGGTCAGGAAGAGGAGGAATGCTACAAGCCACAGCAAGAATGAGCTGTATTTAATAAAAAAAAATGGGCCACAAATGATACAGTAATGAGATTACACAATTAAATCCCATAGTATGACTGAAGAAGGCTTTCCCTGTGTTTGACGTCACCACAATGGAAGGCATAAAAGTGGAGTAACCAATGTTGATACAGTCCAATCTAGTCCATTAGGCAAGATGGTGCAAGTAGTCATTAAATTAAAAAGTGCCCTACCCTCACCTAAATGGCTAGCAGACATGGAGAACACCACAGAGATATATCAACAGAGCTTTCTCCATGTAGCTATAAAAATGTGTTGTCGTATGGCACATTTTTAAACACTGGAAAGGGGTGCCACAATGGACCTCTCTCTTTTTTTTTCCTTTACAGGTACAAATGCTAGATTCAACTATCTCAACTATGCAGGAAGTAGATTCTTCTGTTAGGAATGCCAACCCTAATTCACTTTGTCTTGAAATATATACAAGTTGTTTGTAGTAGCTACAGCAATGATATTTTCCTTGGGATGCCAGGCTGTGTGTAGTATCTTCTTGTTGAAGTCTAGGCTGTCGACACTAATTTCATCCTTCTTTCGCTTGCCACTTGCACAGACTTTGCGGGGCTTCAAAACGGTACGTGGTTTGTTGTTTTCCCGAGATGCTTCTAAAGTGATGTCTCGCTTTGTGTTTCTGTCAAACATTCTGAAGAAATTGTTGTAAGATCCTGTCATGACAACACTGGAAATAAAAAGAGATGAATTCAATAATGCAGCATTTTAAGAGATTTTATGTATTTGTAGTTACTGTAGTGCCTGGCCTGCAGGCTCCAAATGAGATCAGAGCAAAAAACACACTAAGGAATGTACACAGAGACAGTCCTTACTCTAGAGACTTCAGTCTTTAAACAATACATAAAAAGGATGGCAAGAAATAGTACTATCTCCATTTTACAAACAGGGGATGGAGGCACAGAGAAATTAAGTGACTTGTCTGCAGTCTCAGCAGAGCTGGGAACTAACTTTAGACAGCCTTTGTAAAGTTAGTTCCAAGACACAAGGAGACCAAGAATTCTATTATTGCCTACTTGAAAGCCATTAATTTCTACTCTAGCTGTTTTCTCCACACTAGAACATAATCTGCACCTTCTGGTTTGTGCATAGCAAAGAAACAAGGTAGTTCAAGGTTGATCCTTTTGAACTACTGAGTGCCCTCAACCTGCAGATGAAGGCATATGGATTTTGAAGGCATATGGTGCCCTGCAGAACTTGGTCCCTTTGCCACACTAACTCATTTTTTCTGCACTCAAATACCATTTCAAAAGCTACTGAAAGTCCAGCACACACACATTTCTACACAGAGCCATTCATTCATTAAACAGGCTTTGTAAAGACCTTTCACCCCAACCTCCTCCCACAAAGCTTTCCATGTGTAAACTGCTAAAGAGTTGGTCAAACCCTTTTGCAGGCAGAAAAAATGATGGCAACTAGCACATTATAGTCACAGAAAATGTGATGAACAATTTTTCAGTTTCCAAAATATTTGGTTCATTTTCCCCTAAAACCTACTACCATATTTTCACAACATTTATAAAACTTTTTTTTTGCAATAAGAGTTTTTCGTTTCCAAGGATACTCCTATGAAGCAACATTTAAAGGAAGAACAGCTATCCTAAGATGCAGGACACTAAATTAATAGCTTACAATGTAGTTGCTTTACTAAACATTAGTCATGCTCCTCTCGGCCAGGTGAGCCTGGCAATTCTCTAAGAAATAAGCACCGAGACTTTGGAAATCTTTATAGAATCCTTTTTGCCCAAACTTGACAAAATTGTTATCCTTTTACAGGTATATAAAATGCAGTCCTTGACACGAGGAGTTCCACTTTACAACCCCAGTCCAGAAATGTGATTCACATAGGAGATCAGATCACAGGTAATGGCATAAAAGGCAAAATAGAAAAGAAAAGGTAGGGGACTAAGCTGCAGAGATTCCATCCCACTGTTAGGGGTCAATGTAATATACACATTGACAGCAATTCAGCTATGGGGAGTCCTGTGCGGAAGGTGAGGGCAAATGTGGAAAGGCACAAACTGTTCCAAATTCACCTAACAGTTTGCATGTGCTGGCTGTCCCCCAAGCAGGTCCAGGGTGGGGGAGGCAACAGAGATTGCCAGAGTCACCAGATAAAGACTCATCAGAGAAAGGAGAATTGGTAACATACCTTCAGTGAATTCCTTTCTCTCATACACTCTGCATACTCCTCCTCTCGGGTAGTTCTACCATTGACCGATACGAGGCAGATGATTAATTTTCTTTCTTCTGCGCCTGCGTCAATGTAACTACCCCGCTGCCTCTCCAGTTCGTTCCAAAGTTGAGAAGACCACGCTCCTCATTTGTTAACTAAAAGAATCATTGTTAGGGACAAACTCCCCCCCACCAATATAACTCATGTAACTAACCTTAACTCTAAATCAACTGTAAACACTAATTGCGGTACTGATCCCTTTTACGCTTTTTCCAGGAAGGAGCCACTGTTCAAGTCCCCTCTGAATGGAGCTGTCTGGCTGGGAGGGTCGGAGGAGTATGAAGAGCGTATGAGAGAAAGGAATTCACCAAAGGTAGGTTACCAATTCTCCTTTCTCCTCATACCTCTGCATCCTCCTCCTCTCGGGATGTACCCAAGCCTCCAGAGTTTTAACTTTAGGGGTGGGAGCCAGCAGCACTGGAAGGATCCAGTACCGCCTGCAACACCCTTCTCCCAAAGGCTGCCTCCGCTGACTGAAAAACATTTATTTTATAATGTTTAACGAAGGTGTGGAAGCCCTGCAGATTTCTTCATAAGAGGCCCGTGGCTTAAAGGCATAAGAGGTGGCTGCTGAGTGCACGGGATGGGCCCAAATCTGAAGGGGAGAAATTCTACCCCGTGCCTTGTAAGCCTCCACAATGCTCTGCTTTACCCACTTGGAAATCAAAGTTTTGGAGGCTTTTGTGCCCTGTCCCCCCGACCTGATGTTCACCAATAGGGCTGTAGACTGTCTAAAAACTCTGGTCCTAGCCAGATAGATCCTTAGTGCCCTTCTCACGTCCAGAGTGTGCCAGATCTTTTCCCTGGAGTGGACCGGGTTGGGACAGAAGGAAGGTAATATTACCTCCTGGGACCTATGAAACAATGAGTTAATTTTTGGTAAAAAACACTGGTCTAGCCTCAGAGTGACTGAGTCCCTTTGAAAAATGCAAAAATTGTCCTCCATTGAAAGCGCTCCGAGCTCAGAGACTCGCCTCGCTGATGTTACTGCTATCAAGAAGGTGACCTTTAGAGTCAGAAAGTATAGCGATACATGTTGAAGCGGCTCGAACGGGGCTTAGTTAATGCCTCCAGTACTAAGTTCAGGTCCCACGAGGGAACCCTATGAACCACTGGGGGAAGATATCATTCTGGCCGCTCGTAAAAATCTTCTCACATTTCTGTGAGATGAGACCACTCTGTTCGCGACTGCCCTGAGAACTGAGTCAATGGCAGCCGCCTGCCTAGCTAGAGTGTTGGCCCGCAGGCCCCTGTCCAGGCCTTGCTGGAGAAACTCTAGCACCTGAGAGACTTTAGCTTGCACCGGATCCTGCCCCTGTCTAAGGCACCAACCAGCGAAGGTTTTCCACGTGTCACTATAACTTCTCCGGGTGGCGGCTCGTCTAGAGAGTTGGATCGTTGACAAGACAGCCTCGGAGTAACCCTGTGCCCTCAATGCTGAGCGTTCAAGTTCCAAGCTGTTAGACGTAAGGTTCAAATCTCTGGTGAGTAGACTGGGCCCTGGGCAATTAAGGTTGGTAGGAGGGGCAGCTTGTGATAACGAGACTGGCTGAAGTCTACCAGCTCGGAAAACCACAGCCTCCTGGGCCACCACGGGGCGATTAGTATCAGAGATGCATGCTCCCCGCGAGCCTTGGAAATTGTCCTCTGTATGAGTGGAAACAGGGGAAAGGCATAGAGGAGACCCCTGGGCCGGGGCAGTTCAGGGCGTCTATCCTCTGTGCCTCCGAGCAACGTGCTCGGGCGAAGAAACGGGGTACTTGGGCATTCTCCGTTGCGAATAGGTCCACTATCGGCAACCCAAACCACTCTACTATCTGTTGGAAGACTGTTGTGTCCAACTTCCATTCGTGTGGCTGTAGGTCTGGCGGCTTAGCCAGTCGGCCTGTATGTTGTCCTGCCCCCTGATGTGCAGGGCCTTTATGGAGTGTAGATGGTTCTGGGCCCATGAAAAGAGTTTGATCGCCTCCTGGTGTAGCTGAGCTGACCTCGATCCCCCCTGATGATTGAGGTAGGCCTTTGCCGTCACGTTGTCCGTATAACTCAAGACGTGCCGGGAGGCGAAGGTCGGAGTCAGTTGGCGAAGGAAGAGACGTATGGCTTTTAGTTCGAGTACGTTGATCCTCTTTCTTGCATCCCTCTGTGTCCAGGTGCCCTGGGCTGATTGAGATCCCGAGTGGCCTCCCCATCCCCGGAGGCTGGCGTCCGTTGTTAAGACCGTCCTCACCGGTTCTGTAAGTGGCACTCCCTCCTGGAGTGTGTCTGGGTTTAGCCACCAAGACATTGAGGACTTTAGGCTTTCCGGGATGGGGACCCAAGGGTTGAATCCTAGTGTGAGTTCTCTTTGAAAACCCCACAGCTGCCGTTGCAAGGGGCGAAGGTGAAAACGTCCCCATGTCACCTGTCCTATGCATGAAATCATGAGGCCTAGGAGCCTCGCTAGCTGCTTGAGTCTCATGCGGTTCCTGAGCCGTAGCACTTGGACCAGTGACCTGATCTTGCTTCTCCGTTCTGGCAGGACGAACGCGCGGTCCAAGTCGGTATCCACCAATATCCCCAGGTGCTCCAACCTGCGACATGGCGATAGGTGGCTCTTGTCCCTGTTTATTACAAATCCGTGTCTCTCTAAGTATTGTATTGTCCTGTTCAGATGTGTCTGTACCTTGGTCGCGGAGTCGGCTCTGATCAACAGGTCGTTCAAGTACGCGTATATGTGTATCCCCTTGCTGCGGAGGTTGGCAACGAGGGGTACCAAGATTTTCGTGAAGACCCTGGGTGCTACTGATAGCCCGAAGGGGAGGGCTCTGAATTGCCAGTGGCTCCTGTTGTAGGCAAACCGTAGCCACTTCTTGTGTTGATTCGCAATTGGAACGTGCAGGTAGGCCTCTGAGGTCCAGAGAGGCCATCCAATCGTTCTTCTGCAGACTTTGGCAAATCGATGCCGCTGTTTCCATTTTGAAACAACGTTTCTTTACATGTCTGTTGAGGGCCTTTAGATCTAGAACCGCCCTCCATTTCCCCTGCTTCTTGGCCACAAGGAACAGGATGGAGTAGATGCCTGCGAATTGGTCTTGCGTGGGGACTCTCTCTATAGCCTGAATGTCTGACAGCCTCTGGATCTCTGCTGTCAGCGCTCTGTGTTTTGCTAGGTCTTTTTGCACCGGGGAGACTAGGTATCTTTGTCTTGGAGTGTGCTCCAGTTCTATCCTGTATCCCTCTGAGACACAGGACAGGACCCAAGAGTCTGTTACGGAGACTCGCCAAGTGTCCTGGAAGAGCTGGAGCTGGCACCCTATGGGGTACAGTGGCATAGTCAAGCTTCCTGTTTATTCTGAGCTCCAGGGACACCCCTGGATCTTTGCCTGTCATATCTCCCAGCTCTGAATCCTCTCCCTCGAAAGGAGAAGTTACTGTGTTGGGATCTGGTCCCCTGGGAGTGCATTTGTCTAGAGGGACCCCCGAATCCCCTGAATCTGAAAGGGTAGCCCCGAAAAAAGCCCCTTTTTGGAGTGAGCTGTTGGAGGGTTTTGGGTTTGTCTTTAAGATTAGCCTCCTCCAACACTTATCAAGGCAAACCCCGAAGAGCTTGGAGCCCCTGTAGGGGGCCGAGGCTAGAAGATTTTTGGCCGTAGAGTCTCCCTGCCAGGAACGTAACCAGACTCTACGTCTGGCTGAAATCCCATTGGCCATGGCTCTTGCTGACCAGACTAGGGCATCAGTGGTGGCGTCCACTAAGAAGGCGAAGCCCAGGCACATAAGGGAAGACAGTCTCTGGGATTTTCTTTCAGATAAACCCGGGTCCTGGGCCTGCTGCATCCATGACATTAATGTCCTGGAGACATAAGAAGCTACAATGTTGATTTTAAGGGATGTAGCATTCCCGTCCATCACTCTCTTGAGAGCCGAGTCCACCCCCCTATCTGTGGGGTCCCTTGGGTGGCAGTCCCCCTCTGTCGGGAACACGGTCTGCCGCGCCAAAGAGGCGGCTGCAGCGTCAATTTCTGGGGACTTAAACAGTGGCTCCTTCCTCCTGGAAAAAGCGTAAAGGGCATCTTGTGCCTTGTTCATTTTGCAGGCTCTGTCTGGGGATTTCCATTCCTCCAGTACCAGTCTCTCAAAAGCTTTATCATGGGGGAGACCCTGATCCCTGCTGTGGAGGGTGGGGATCAGCTCCCTCGTTTCCTCCTCTTGGGAGTCAGAGGAGGCCTCCTTTGCAGGCTTCTCCTTTAATTTTAGGGTTTTAATGACGTGACCCATGAGTTCCTCTCTGCACTGATTAGGGAACTGTCTGTCCTTATCCCTGGGGTCTGTGAAAGCCTCCACGTATTCCCCTTCCTCCAGCTCAGAACCTGTGCCCAAGCTCAGAGACTCAGTCTGAATCAGCCAGTGTCTCTGCATAGGCTTGACTGGAGACCTCTGGCTGCAACTCCTCCTCAGAGCCCTGAGGAGAGAGCAGAAACTGGGCCTTGGCTCCCCCTGGTGGCCGTTTGCTCTTTTTTCCCGCTTTGGGTTTTCCCGCCCTAGGCTGTTTGGCAGAGGCCGCGCTCACGGCGGGGGGAAGGGTTCTCTTTCTTTTCCCCTTATTTGGCCGGGAGAGCTCCCTGAGGGAGATCAGGATCTCGCCCATGGTCTGGGCTATGGTGTCTAGCGAGGGGGCCTGTGGAGCCAATGAGACTCCCTGATCTGATGTCGCTTCCATCCCGCCCGCCGGAGCGGGGGGGGAGGCGCCGGTTGTTGCCCGGCTGCACTCATCCCCCTTGTATTAAATTCAATTTAAATTCAATTAAATTGGAGCTTCGGCCCTGAAAGCTCTCTGGGTTGGATCAAGCTGTGCTGATCTTGACCCGTGATGGGGGGATCACCGGGTTGAAGCCTCTCGCTAGGCAGGAGCTGCGTGGCATCCCTTCCTCCCCGGCGCAGTGCGAGGGAGCCGGCTGGTGGTTTTTTTTTGGTTTCTCCTTTGCCAACACCTAATTGCGATACCCGAGACTGCGTCCGGGATCGCTGCCCCTTAAGCCCCGTCAATAACCTCTTTTGTTTTCTCTTGTTTTCTCTTCCCTCTCTCCTAGGGACCTGAGCTCGATGAAGGTGCGTCCTACTGGTCTCGAGGCAGATGACGGACTGGAGAGGCGGCGGGGTAGTTACAGTGACGCAGGCGCAGAAGAAAGTAAATTAATCATCTGCCTCCTATCGGTCAATGGTAGAACTACCCGAGAGGAGGAGGATGTAGAGGTATGAGGAGAAGGGCGATGTGTGTGCGCGCGCTGTGCTGGTGGGGGGCATCAGAGCATGGTAATCGTATGAGATAAAGCAATAGGGTCTGGATCTTACCAGTGTGCACTGTGAAGAAGGATGGCTGGGGAATGCCAGAGAGATGGCCTGGCAAATGCTGGCAGCTCTGCAGGGTAGGGTCTGAGCTACATGTGAAGAAAGTAAACAAGGAAGCTGACCAGGTCTGCTTCCTAGGGGGAGGCTACATGAGTGGTGGTGGTGGTGGCCTCTTGGTGGGCAATTGCCACCACCACACAGCAGGGCAAGCATGGGGAGCCGGAGAGACGTTTCTGGGGAAGCTGGGTGGGCAGGCCCCTGCTTGAGCCGTCACCACAGCCAGAGAGGGCTGTGGCGTCAGCTGCATGAGTGCACTGTCTGCCCTAACTCCACCTCACTCCTGAGGCTGGACCTACAGCCTGCCCCTGGCCGTAATGTGGCCAGTTGCAATGACAGTCCTATCATGGAACTCCCCACATGCCGGGCAAAAGAGGCCCGACAACACCGTACTGGGCAGTCTAAGGTTGCTCTGTGATGTGTCCTCGGAATTTTCCGAGGACACACTGCATCAAAGGCAGCCTTCACCTCACACTGGGGGAAACAGCTGGCCACAAACCACTGCCTCATGTGGTTCGTGTGCCCAGGGAGAGGTAAGGCTACCCTAGGCATGATAACCTCCCCTCCCTGTCTTGTGTAGCCTCACCCCTAGCCTCTCAGCCATCCTCATGTGCACTGCTAAGACCCAGACCTTGGAAAGCACCCAAATGTACTCTCCATTCTTGCTAGCACAGCCGCTACCAGCACAGCAATCACTCCACGGAGGGCTGTCTGTCTTGGCACACTGAGCGTGCACCGCCAGCACAGAAGGGCATTTGCTGGAGCAGAGGTTTCTGTGCTGCCCTTGCACAAGAGCACAGGAGAGAGCTGGATTGCGGTCATTATGGCTTACTGTTGTAAAAACAACTTCAAGAACCAAAAGGTTCAATATGGGAAGATACTTTTTAAACTGACCCAGCCAGAGGGAGCCCTACAATCAGCATCCACAAAAGTCAAATATTTAATATCAAGAAAAAAGATACACTTGCCTGTCTGATCCATTCCAACAGCACTCAAATTTGTCAAAAATGCAGTCATTTTCATACAGTGAACAAAGTTTACTTCTGAGGTATTCATGCACCTGAAAAATAAGTTTGCAGTATATAGTAAGACACATGCAATTAAACAGCATAATATTGGGTGGAAAGGGCCTAGTCCACCATTTCATAAATGTCATTTCAAGAACCCTTAAATACATGGTGTAAAAATAACTATATTCATATTAATTTACAGTAGGTAGAAAGAAAGGTTAAAAGATGCAACTACTAATATATTTTGCTCTGCACAGATTTCAGACATACAGCACAAAAATTCCCCTAAACATCTTTGGACTTAATTTTCAGAAGCTTTTGTAAATTTATATATTAAATAGCATCTGTGTAAAGGCAAATCCAAATCACCTTCACTTGAAAAGTGACATGTCCAAAATTCATTTACAGGATACGTTGCTAAAAACTCATCAATATGCATGCATGCATACTATTTTTTCTCCATTTCTATTTCTAACACATTTTATTGATTTTGAGACACAATCAAAATCACTTGCCGAATGTCAGCTTAATGACATGCTGTTAAGCAGCTGACAGGAAAGATCTAAGCAACTGTTCCCATATGCCAAAGTTGCTTTTATTGAGATTTTTCTGCCCTTCGTGACTAGGGGAAAAAAGCAAGGGACTTTGGAAAAAGTCTGCCAGAACTGGCTCATTAGCAACTCTACTGAACTCACTCGTCTTCTGAACATTTGTCATACTATTCATTGTTTTTGTCCAAGAGAACATTTATTCTTTGTCCTAGGGACAAGTGTTTTTCCCTGGATCTGTCAGGAACCCTGGAAACCTCAAATAAGGTTTTCTCCTACCTCACTGATGCATGTTGAACAGCTTGCCTCCCAAGGTTAACTGAAAAGAACCCCCACCAGTCCCAACTTAAACTGGCAGTGGCTAGTTGGCACTATAGTACTGAAATGGTTCCTAAACTGAGTGCAAGTTTCCTGCTTAGTATATTCCTCTGTTGGTTAAAGCAAGAAAATTTGAATTCATAATCCTATCTGGTATTACAAAATGTCATCAATACACACTCAGTCCCTGGGAGGAAAAAACCCCCACGTGCTTTACATGTGCAAACATAGCTCCTGCTCCTACAGTTAGATACATAATGAGAGCCTTCTAATGAGGCTATTGGGGCCCTATAGACAGAGTTAGGAACAGGCATGAAACATACAGATCTAATTACAGAATCAAGGTCATACATGATATGATATGACATGCTTCTGAAGTTGCTAACATTACAACATGAAAGATATACCACCCAATACCTGGTATGTTTCCACAGGTCTATTTTCCATATTTAAATCCCAGATTTTCACCGACAGATAATCTCTAGTCATCATATATCGGCCACTATGGCTGAATTTGACATCAGATATGGAGGAGATTATTTCAGAGAAAAAGGATCTATTGCTAGGGTCTTCTGGCTCTTCAAACACTGTAAAGATGAGACAGGCACACTGATTGGAAAAACCACATCTCTTTAAAAATGAGTCAGATATTCCTTTTATCCTCATTTACATTAGAACAATGGTAACAATATGAACCCTGAAAAACCTCATATGGTCCGCAATGACGTTTTATAAAAGCACCAACTGGGGTGAAACAAGAAGCTAAATTGCTGCTTGTAAGAAGTTTCACCATATCGGGAACTGGGATTGATTTCCCAATCATTTCCTGATACCAATGTGATTTCTCAATTCTCACAATATTGTGAGATACTGACCCGATTTATTGTTTTTTCCATTTATCACCTACTGTTCATTTACCTTTTACCACATTGGCGAGGGTACTATTTTAATTCTGGGTTTGTTATTTCTGTATTTCTGAGCCAGTCACTACGCAAACAGCCCACCCCATAACCTGTACCCAGTGCCCCTTAACACCCATTCCAGTGCTTCCAATAAGAATTACTGTTCTATGTTGCTCCCTTTGCTTTGACCAATCTGTGTACCAGCCAATGAGTGACAAGGAGTACAAGGGAAAATGGAGTGCAAGAAATGCGGTACTGCATCGGTATCACCTCTCGGGATTTGAAATGAATGGCAAAGTGGAAAGTCAGGAAAACTGAAAAACAAGATGTCAATTGAGACATTACAGAGTACCAAGATGTTCTCAATTCAACCAAGATGGTATCAGGAACCAAGATTTTGACAGGAATTCCCGTTATGGTGAAATCTTGTTTCAGCGCTACCGAAGACTCTTTCCCATAGCCATAGTTTCCCCACAGTAGACATGTCAATACACAAAGTATGATGATTGGTTTTGCTAGATATTTAGCCATGTATGAAAAGACCAGATAAACACTACCACCTGTTGCTATAAGAAACACTGCCAAATGCACAAGGAAGCTTTCATGCTAATGTATACTGCATGTCTTGTCCCCCCTCCACCTCCCCCACACACAATCATGGCTTGAAATTTTAAAATGTGAATTTTGGAAGAATTAAGATGTATCAGATGCAAGCTCTTTGAGCTACTGGGTCCATCTCCTTGTAAGCACAGGATGTGTGTCTCACCCAGTACAGGATATATCCAATTATATTGATTACACATTTACAATGTATTGGCCTGTACTAAGAAAGTCAGTCTTGATGCCACTAGACAATTATAATCAGAATGATAAAGCTTTGACTTTATCATTGAAAGAGGTAAATGATGGGGCAGGCAGCCAGCTAACATGTGATGCATCTTCCAAAAAAGGCCGGAAACTCATTGCGGGTTAGCATTGCTGGAAGTGGGATAATGCTGCCCCAAGTGGGTTAAACAGGTCGCCTCCCGTGTGGCCGGGCAGTGCAGCCCTGCTGTGAGGTGGGGTCTGTGGATCGGGCCTGGAGGAGCACTGACTTCCCTACCGCTTAACAACTGACCATGGGAGGGGGACCTGGGAGGAGCATATGCCTTCTTCACTGCTGCCTAACAGCGGATTGTGGAGGAGGGGGCCTTGTTCTAGCCACCTATTTTTCATCATATCAGGTTACTCTCCTGGAATATAACGGGGTTGAGCTCACTCATCCATGACCAGGATTGGCTGGATTTTCTTCTGGGTTATGGTTTGGTATGTCTTCAGGAGACTTGGCTGAAAGGCTCAGATATACTAACCCTGAGGGGCTTTGAAATCACTCTGCATGGGGGAATCTAAAGAAGGGTCTAGAGGTCGGATCTCAGGGGGCCTTGCCTTTTTGGCAAATGAGGACAGTCCAGGTACTTTGTATCCCTCTAGTTCCAGGAAACTGGAATACCAAATGGGGATTTTGGAAGTGGGGGATTTCCCCCCAGATCAGTATATAATTATTAATGTTTATATCCCCCCGATTTCGTCTCATTATTATAAGCCGGAAATATGACAGGCCCTAGAGGATGCTATCTTGTTAGCTGAGGAACAGTACCCTCGAGTTTCGCTCTTACTTGTGGGCGACTGGAATACGCATTTGGCTGGCTGGGTAGAGGATGGGGTTGATTCTTTTGGTGGGATCAATCATCTTCCTAGTGCTGTGTCTAATAGAGATCATCAGGCCACTGGCCATCTTTTGGCTCTTATTCAGAGGTTCGATCTTCTGATCCTTAATCAGGATACTCTCCAGGATCCCCTTGGGGATTTTACCTTTATGGGCCCTCAGGGAAAGAGCTAAGTGGATATGATTTTTGTTCAGTCAGATGCCATGGGGAGATATGAGCAAGTCAAGCTCCACATTAGACCGGAGAGCGATCATGTAGCTCTGGCTACTGGGATATTAATACGGGGACCCAGTATAGTGAGCGACCTTTCCCATCGTCCTCGTCAGCTGAAGAAGCTTTCCCCTTCAGCCCTTATGCAAGAGGTCCAGTCTATTGTTAACTCAGATAAGGCCTCCCAGCTCCAACTACAAATTCTTAATGCCAGGGATTTGCAGTCATCGGTGTTTTCTTATGAGAATCTTGCAAAGTTTTTGCAGGATTCTCTGTTGGCAAGTACCTAGAAGGCTAATAATAAGATCTCCAACCAATGGTATAGCTCTGAGTGCAGAAGTGCTAAAAAGCAGTTGACATATCTTAAGAGAAAGTGGGTCCACAATTCTTCGATTAGAGCTAGAGCGGAATTTTTGTCAATGAGAACTCAGTACTCCGGACTGTTTAAATCTACAAGGTTGGCTTATTTCTGTCTCCAATGGGCCAGGATGGCTGTGGATCTTTCAATTGGCAATACGGGGAGGTTCTGGTCCTCCTTGAACAAAATTTTGAAGCCACGGCTGGGACAGGGGGCTCAAGCCCCCACAAATTCCGAGTGGGTGTCCTTTTTTGGGGACCTTTACTCGGAACATGAGCTAGGAGTGGAGGACCTTGCAGGGGGGGTAGAGATAGTATCCCCCCATGAATGGGACCATTGAGGATTTTGCGGAGACCAAAATTAAGGAGCTTATTATGAAATTAAAACCTAACAAGGGTCTGGGCCCCGATCTTCTATCAGAAGGGATCCTTCAGGCAGCCCTGGGTTGGTGGGCTAGTGTTTTATCTAAACTGTTCCTAACGGTGGCTGAGGTGGGTGGTCCCCCTCAAGCTTGGACGCAAAGCATCATTGTCCCAATCTTTAAAAAAGGAAGGTTCCAGGACCCTGCCTGTTATAGACCAATTAGTTTAATATCAAATGTGGGCAAACTATATGCCAGGTTGCTTTTGATGCAGCTGGAGAAATGGGCCAAGGAGGCATCGATTATTCCTGATGAGCAGTATGGATTCCAGACGGGGCGTGCCACCCTGGGTTGTTGTTTTATTCTGAATCATACTATTCATAAGATCCGTAAGATTAGGAAAGGCAAATTATATCTGGCCTTTGCCGACCTATCAAAGGCCTTCAACTCTGTGCCCAGGGCCTGCTTGTGGGCGAAATTGAAGGCCCTGGGCATTGAGCCAAAATTACTCTCAGCAATAATTAATCTGTACTCCAACGAGGCGGGAGTGAAGGCGGGCAGGGCGCATGGTTTCAGTGAGCTAATACCTATTAAAAGAGGGGGGCGACAGGGGTGTGTTCTCGCACCCCTGCTCTTTAATTTATACCTCTCTGACCTTCCTAAGGCTATCCAATCTGAGGCAATCCATGCCCCTAGAGTGGGGGAAGTTCAGTTGGGGTTTGTACAATTTGCGGATGATGATGTGTTCCTTTCCCAAACTGAAATTGGTATCAAAAGGGCTTTAGAGAAATTTCACGAATATTGTATCACGAATGGTCTTACTAAGACCAAGATCATGGCGTTCGGTAGAAGGAAATTACCAGTGTTGGGAACTGGGTGCAGGTAGTCTCCCTAGTACGCTCCTTCAATTATTTGGGGGTGACCTTCAATACTGTAGGAACCTGGAATCTCCATGTCCATAATAGGGCAAACGTAGCTATGCGAATGACGCTGGCTCTGATGAAAGCTACCAAAGATATCTGGGGGACTTCATGTCTCTGCATTGTTGAGGGTATATGCCGCTAAGATCCCAACGACTCTTTTGTTTGGGATGAAGATTACCCCGTATACTGACTTCTCAGCATTAGAGAAGGTTTAAAATGTGTTCCTCAGGTGTCTCCTCAATGTAGCCCCAAGTGTTCCTGGGGCCATATTGAGGGCAGAAACGGACATTCCATCAATTTCGTCCCTGGTAAAAAAGGCCCTTGTGAGGTATTGGCTGAAGCTGGTTGCGCAGCAGGAAACAGCCCTGCCCCACCAATGTTTGAGAGAAGAGTTGTGCCATGAAGGTGTACGGGCTTATCCATGGATTGTATATCTGGGGTGTCTGATTAGTGAGCTTGGGTTTTCCTTCCAGTATTTTAGTGGCAGGTCGTTTGTAGCCATCTGGTCGGAGGTCCTGGCTAGGATCCAGGATATTGCGAATCAGGACGATATTGCAGCATTAAGTGTGTGGAAGGTTGCACCCCTGCTCGGGACATTTAAAACCCGTTCCTGTCTTGAACCATATTTGGATTTGATTGGGAATCCCAAACTTTGGAGAGTGTATACGGTATTAAAGTTTCAGCTTGTTATGACGGCGGTTGTACAGGGAAGGCATAAAGGCACCTCCTATCAGCTTAAATTATGCTCTTGTTATTTGGGGGAGGTGGAATCTTCTGACCATTTTCTTCTAAGGTGCCCTTATTATGATACCTTAAGGGCAGTATGGTTAGACCCTCTGTTGTTAGAAGGATTGGCATTTAGCTCAAGTGATTGTTATGGTTTTCTGCTTTTATTGTCTCAGAAGGATGCCATTGTTGCAATAGCCTCCTTCACTTATCTGGCATCTAAGAAACGGTCTCAAATCCAAACAAAGAGGGTCCAGGTGACCAGACATGATCTGGATGCTAGTGCTATATCCTTCCAGGTTTAGAGTCCTGTTGTGTCTGAGTACATGATTATTTGTTTAGCAAGGGGCAATTTTGAGGGATTCTGGGCTTCGGATTATTACGTTTATCTATATATAATTGGGGGGGGGGGGGATTTTATTTCCCATTTTAGGTTACTAATAACTGTGGTTATTTTATGGTTTTAATTAATTATTACTGGAGTTACCTATTTGTAACTTATTTTACTTTCTGATTACCTCTATTTTTGTATTGTAGAGGTTTTTGTGTGCTTATGGCCATGGCGGAAGCTTGTGCCCAATAAAGTTGAATCAGGGAATCAATCATCATATAGGTTGACTGCTAGCCCTTTAGGGCAGAGATTGTTTTTGGTTACATGCTGTAACGTAATATGATGCCTAGCCCTGGTTTGAGATTTATTAGTACAAATACTAATTTTAACTACTTAACCCAACAGAACTATTCAGTTTGTACTGCCCTGCACAGGCATATGTAGTGCCATACTGGGTCAGATCAATGTTCCATTGAACCCAGCATCTTGTCTCCGACAGTGGCCAATCTCGTTTGTTTGGGAGAAATACCCAACAGGTCATAACAGGGTGATCCATACCCTGTTATTCACTCCTAGCTCCCAACAGTCAAAGGTTACATCCCCCAACCTACCTGGCTAATAGTCATTAATGGACCTACCCTCCAAGAAAATAAATCTTTGCAGGACTGGCCTTAAGTTTAAGAGATGCTACTTAAACATTACCAGCCCTTTGAACTAGCTAGTCCCCCTTGTATTTTTTCTTGTAACATATAAACTGATGTTAAGCTATTGTTTTCATTCTAAGATAAAGCCAGTATCGACTCAGGTCTAGCTATTTTTATGTTCTTAGATGCATCTACACTGAAAAATAGACAAGTTTAACATTAGCAATTACTATACTTGATGTTTGCTCTCCTCTAGCTGCAAGATGCCGAATGCCCAAGAAAGGAAAGATGCTATAGATACTCACATTTTGAATGCCTGTCACAGAGCGCTGATGCTCTCATGTCACATAAACGAATTGTTCCTTTACTGCTGCTGTATACAAATGTGCTACAGCTGTTGGGATGGAACTCTGTAGCTGTTATCACCTCTGTCAGCTCTTCCATGTTGGCCGGCTTAATATCTACAATATCTAGAGGGTTTTTTATTAAGGATTTTTCTATTCATTATGTAAAGTACACTTTTGAAACAAATATTTGTTCCACAGTCTCCAGGTACCAGCACATACAGCTCGATAATAAGCAAACATAAAATTGAGGAGGAAATAGCCAAAGCAGAGACGGCCACCACTGGGTACTACTGCAGGTTCTGCCAATGAGTCAGAACTGATGAAACATTACCCTCTAACAGGCTTTTTGCATGTCTGCAAATACACAACACACCTGTCAGCAGGTTTGTATACATGTCCCAGCTTGGTCGGTGGCTGAAATCTGTGATGCAGAGAGAACTGCTCCATGCCGTAGCCTTTACCTGGGATGTGTCATTCCCCCCACCCCACCCCCCTTAGTCACTTTCAGCACTTGGAGAGGAGAGAGTCCCTCCCTCCCCCTTTGCAACCCAACCTACCCCCAGTGATCCTGTGCTGGGGATCACAATGGAAGTGAACAGGCTGGGAGCCCCCAAAAGTGGCTGGGAGAGGAGAGACTCTCTTTCGATACTCTCGAAGTAGATGACCTACTCCATCTACTTCCACTCTGATTCCCCAGCATTAACAGAATATGTGGCTGGAGAAAGCTTTTACGAATCATATTTGGAGAGTCAAAACTAAGCAGGCATCCTCTGCAGTATTAGACATTCTCCCCTGCACTCTCCCTGGAGCAGGAACAGCACGCAGGGAGCTTCCACAGCTGCCAGGGGTAGCAGAGAGGGAGAACAAACCAGAGCTTCCAATCCATGTACCTGTTGTCACAGACATAACTACAAGGGAGGGGAGCTGGTGGGGGGAGGGTAGAACATGAAACACCTACCAAAAAACCCACATGCTAACAAATGTGACACTCCCCTTGCACTTTTCAGTAGGCAGTGCCACATTTATTAACACCCTAAGTTTCCTTGTTCAGCCTTGGAAAAATTGCTTCGCATCTGCCCATCTGTAAAATAGCTACATCTTTATTCTTTTCTCTATAAAACTGAACATTTTATAATTTCAAAGTTGCGCTTCTGTAGTTAAGCAAACTAAAGCAACCTGGGTATTTTCAATGGAGAAGATAATGTTAAGCCAAAAACATTCTGAATTCTAAATAGTTTGATGTCCTTAACAAATACCATGCACTACATAGGTTGCCCGATTTTGCTCTGTAGAACATTTTAATAACTTTTAATTTTACCAGCTGATTTATTATAACTAAGGCTGGTTCTTTGTCTCACAAGGATCCATAATGGCTCCCCCCTCCTTTTTTTAAAAAAAGGACCTTTTTGTTTCCTCCTGCTCTCCCCACCACAAAGAGGGCTAATTTGTTCTTGTGGCTTGAGAAGCTTAGGACTCTTGTAGTGAAGCTGGAAAAATTCGCTTCAGACTGATTTGAGGACTGATCTATTCCTACAAGTCAGCCCCTTGAGGGAGCCAAGGATCGGTTTCAAAAGACATTTACGTCAAATAGGCCACTTTCCAGAATTGTTCTCTAATGTCCTTGGACACCACCTACTCCTTCCCCTTGAACAAGAGTGATGACTTTTTTTTTTGCCAAGTCAAAGCCAGCCTTGAAGCCTGTGGTTCCAAAACAGAATAGAGTACTTCACAGGAAAGGAGAACAATCTAATATTAATTAAGTTAACAAGCTGGAGAAAGATACTAAAACTTCTGTCTGTAATTTCTAGGTGCCATAGATTAATTCGCAAGTCATCTGCAGATAGGTACGTTTCATAGTCGCTATTAATGGAGATAGAATTGATGTGATACGTATGAGCATTGGCAAATATCCTTCGGGGACTGGCTTCAACCATGAGATCCATGGGCCTGAATACTGGCACCTGCAAAACACAAGAAAATGCAAACGTGTATTATACAGATACACCTGCAATTGCTGCAATACCTCCAATGCACTATGCATCTCTGTCAGTCTGACAAGCAGGGATCTTATAGTCCCTTCAGAAGCGAGTATCCTGTATTTGGCAGGCAGGCAACAACTGATAGATATGCGAGATGCAATTCAAATGGCTACATGAAGGATGGTCATGTGGAGAACATTAAGACTGGGAATAGGTTCTGGGTTTATCTACCCAACTGAGCCTCAGACTTCAGTTTATGACCTTGGTATGTCACTTAACTTCTCTCCTCAAGTTCCCAATATATAAAATTGGGCTACTACCTTCCATCACTCAGGGGAGTATGGGAAATATTTTTGAAGATGTCTAAGCACTTAGGGGCCTAAAGTTCCATTTTTAAAAGTGACATTGGAATTTATAGCCTTTAGATTCATTTGTTTCTTAGGGTAAAGTTACCTTTGAAATGTTACCCTTTGAGACCAACATTAGATGGAGTTACTCACCCGTAGTGTTGTAACTGTAGTAGGGTCCCTATACCGCCCATCTTCTTCCTTCAAGTTATAGCCCTCCGGTCTTTTGTCTCTTTCACTGATTTTCCATAATTTTATTGTTTTGTCTGAAAGAAGATTAGAAGGTGCCCACCATCAAATGAATATCTTACCATAAAGGTTACTTTCTTTTCACAACTGTTTTGATAACTGTAGTATTCATTCTTGGGGCAAGTTTGCCCATGTTATTTATGTATACAAATATAAAAGAGTGCTAAGGCTAAAGCCTGAAGCTGCACATTGTGTATACATGGATACTGCTTCCAAATGCCATTAAAGTAAACTGGTATTCACTTTGATGCCTAATTTAAGATCTTATTAAAACTGACCATTTAAATTAGAACTCCAGATTAGCAAAGAAATGCTGTGTGTAAATCTTGTTATAGTGAAACCTTTGGATACACAAACTCAACGTATCTATGTGTTACTGTAATGTGCGGAAGGTAGAGGTTTTTGCACATTTAAACAATATAATATCTCACACATCATGGATTAAATAGATCACAAGAAGGTTGGGAAGAATATATTGGGAAAATAATCAGCATCTCAAAAGTTTATGATGTTATTTTTCAATCTTCCTCAGTAGCATCAAGTTACGCATGGCTTATTGTGGAGACAGAGGAAACCTAAAACCTTCTATTCATGATGGAGATGAAAAATCAAAATCAAATTAAAAATAAATGAAAACCAAGAACATGTTAGTGCTTACATGTTCTCTGTGTGCTATAGAGATAGGGAAGGAAGCTAAGAATAAGAATGTCTTTACAATAAAGTCCAAGTAACAAATATCTGTGGGGTGATATAGATCAGAGCTACAGGACACCCTGTCTTCCAGTTGTACTTACACACACTTACCGTTAGTAGACAATAAAAACTGAGCAGCATTTTTCTGTGGTAACCACCGAATTTTGTTGATCTTTTCTTCAATTTCTAAACTTTTCAAGTAGTCAAACTCCGGTTCATGGCTTTGAAAGGTACTGTAAACATTGTATTCTCCTCTGCTGTGAGACTTAGTTTTGTTCTGAAAAGAGAAAGGTATTTTTCTGGGATCACAGGATTATCTTTCTCAAAACAGAATCATAGGCAAAAAGTTTGGAAACCACTTAAAAAAAAAAAAAAAAAAAAAAAAAAAAAAAGGCTGTAGCACTTCCTTTGTGGCTCCATGAGGAAAAAAAATGGTTCCTCCTACTCCAACCAAGATAGCATTTAATATTTACCACACCAGAAGTCAAAATCCTACACCAGGGGTGGAAAAATTAAGCCGTAGGAGCTTAGGAGCCACAAGCTATCTTGGGCGCCTGTACTGAAGCTCCTGCCAGAAGTGGCTACCAGGGGGCATGCCCATGCAGGATCCTCGGAAACAAGAGAAGCCAAGCCACCATTTCAGCTGCTGGAACCTCCTGAGGGCCATGGGAGCAGACACAACATGCCCTGTACTGTTATTGCTGCTGCCTGAACCCACCAGACTGCCTGGGACACAGAGCTTTGATGTGAAGAAGAAATTGAAGGAAGTTGCACTGCGCCTCATCCCTGAGACTGGGGAAGCCATGATCAATGTAGATAGAGCATATTGTGGCTCTTGCCAATACGAACATTTTGATATGCAGCTTTTGGGCTTGGGAACTTCGCCCCCCCCCCCGCCCCCTCCCGGCCGGCCTATACTGTGAAGCCATCCTCTAACAGATGGGGGAATTTCCTGTCTCCCACTGGAATGGGAAGCATCAAACCTCAATGCAGGTCCTTTGTTGTGTCCATTTAAAAGCTATACTTTCTTTAGCTGTCTTAGATTAATACAACGATTTCTTAAAGCTATACTTGTACTGGCGAACCCATAAAAGGGAAAACAGCAGGCTAGCTGTAGCCAAGCAGGTGTGGGGAACCCTCTAGCCTGTGGACCAACTCTGATCTGTGGCTGCTTTTTTATTTGGTTCCTTTCTAATTCCTGGATCTGGCCTGAAGATCCAGTCCTTGCCCTCAAGCACTGGGAGAGTGAGGTCAGGGGGAAGGGAGTAGAGATGAGAGTGAGGGGATGGATCCATGGTACAGATCTATGCTCCAGACCATTACAAACCTGAGCACATTCCATAAGCACCTCCACCTCCTATCTGTCTCACTGAGCTTGTGCTGATTTTCAAAGTCGTCCACAGGAGGGAAAAAGTTTATTTGTTTATGGTATTTTTACCCCACCCCCTCTCGCCAAAGATGACTTGGGGTGGTTAACAGTTATATAAATAATATTACAATAAAACAATAAATATAAAAATACATGAACCTGTATCACTCCAACATACCCAAATCTGCACATAAAATAATTCTCTACCCACCCCATCTAACCCCCCTCCCCCAAACACCTGACGGAAGAGCCAGGTTTTACAATTTCAGTGGAAAGCAACGTGGTCCAGACTAAGGCGAATCTCTACCAGGAGGGCATTTCACAGCGACAGCATGGCTGCTAAGAACACTGTGGACACTACTGACACAGCTTCGTTTTGCTGCACATGCTTACATTGTACCCTTTCCCAAGGATCTCACTGTCTTTATGCTTTTACACATGGACATGTCTTTGCTGTGATGGGCTAAACTGTATGACACATGGGTCTCAACCCATTCTCTTTTTTTAATATTATTATTATTATTATTATTATTATTATAAGCATTTATATAGCACCAGCGACGTACCTGGCGCTTTAAAAAAAACCAAGATAGAGACAGTCCCTGCCTGAGAGCTTACAATTACAAATGTCCTTACCTCCCTTTATCCAAGCTGTATGTCTTATGGCTTGCTTATGCGTGGCAGTCACCTCAAAACCGCTGGAGCATGCACACAATATTCTTATGAGCCGGGGGTAAAACTACTTTGGGTTTGGGACTTACTCTAATCTTTGTGAACACTCCAACCAAAGGGAAGGTATTTTCAGATGTGACGCTACCACACTTAGCCACACGTTACCACATTTAACCCCACCCCAGGGTCACAATCACCATCACTTCTGTTCGGCAGCTGCCAGATGTTCACAACACTTTGCCCCAAACTGTGGTAGCACAGTTACCACCAGTTGTGATCTTGGAAAATTGCAGGAAACAGCTGGTGGTAAGCGCTACCACGGTTCGAGGCAAAGTGTGATAAGGTGCACAGTCACGTTTGTTCTGGGTACCGGCCTACCCCAGGGCAGGGTGGCAGCCGTTACTCCGGATTGGGTTTAAGCGTGGTAGTATCACTTCTGAAAATACCCTTAGTCACACAAAGTAGTTCAAGCACAGTCAGTATGTTCAATTTCTTAGGAACAGATACTGTGCTGTAGGAAGGGTTGGATATAATTCACTGGGATTTGTACTGTCCTTCAAGTCTGTTTTAAACTCCGTGCTCAAGCTTAGCACTTAGTTCTTTGTCTACTAGCCAATATACAAAGTGCTAGAGGCCACCCGTCTATATCACAGAGACAGGATTTTAACCAGAATTTGGTTGCACCTTCAAACATGGGTATGGCTCTTTCCCCAACTTGCAGTCTCTACAGGCTCTCCCCTAGCCAGGAACCAGCCAGCTGCCTGCTACATAGGAGCATACATCTCAGAAAGATCACATGACTAGCCAGATTGACCAGAGCATTCCTTGCATGGGTTGTTCCCTTCTGACAGTTTTCTAACTGGAAGGCTCACCTCCATATTAAAACTGAGGTTCTAGTATTCTCTTATCAGTTTCAACAAATAAGCACACACAAGCTTGACAGCAAAATAAAACTTTACATAAACAAAAGTTCAAGGTATGCACTATAAGCAGTGCAGAGATAGAGAGAGTTGCTATGGGAGGGGGGGGGGGAGGGAAGGAGAATTTGTCACCTACCTCAGTGAATTCCTTTCTCCTCTGCACTCTGGGAAATCCTCCGCACGGGTAGCTCTGCAGGTGACCGACAAGAGGCAGAAGAAACAGCCTTTGCTTGTGCGCATGCGTGCCAGAGCTACCCTGATCCCCTCAGTCGATATCAAAGCCAAAGACCAAGACACTCCGAGCCGAACAGGCCACCGAATCAATATACTAACGAAGAATAGTTTGTTATAACCTGAAAACTTAACCTTCCCTAGTACTAACACTAGGGTATAACTGTAATTTACTGCCAGTTACGGGTAGAGTAACCCGAAAAAAATAGCTCCCCCCACCCCCCCCCGCGAATGAACTGAGCTGTTTGGTAGGGAGGGCCGGAGGATTTCCCGGAGTGCAGAGGAGAAAGGAATTCACCACGATAGGCTACCAATTCTCCTTTCTTCCCCTGCCTCTGGTCAATCCTCCGCACGGGATGTACCCAAGCCAGAATTTCCTCTAAGGGTGGGCACAAACAGCACCGGGGGAGTCCAGCACTGCCTGCAGCACCCTTCTACCAAACCCCACTTTGGCGGATCTGACAGCTTGGAGCTTGTGCGTTCAAGCTCCAAGCTGTCAGTCTTAGGTTTCGTAGACTGTCGCACCACAGAGGACCCCGCGAGAGAAGATTGGGTCTCAGTGGTAAGATCTTGTGTGATCGCTGACTGAATTGGATTAGGTCCGAGAACCATGGAGTAATGAGGATGATCTGTGCCTTCTCTCTGATGATTTTGGTTATTGTCCTCACAATTAAAGGAAAAGGTGGAAAAGCATATAAGAGGCCTTGGGGCCAGGGCTGGTTCAGGGCGTCCACTGCCGCGCTGCATTGAATCCTGGTCATGAACTTTGGTACTTGTGCATTCTCCTGAGTGGCAAACAGATCGATTACAGGCCGA
This sequence comes from Sphenodon punctatus, assembly GCA_003113815.1. NCBI lineage: Eukaryota > Metazoa > Chordata > Lepidosauria > Sphenodontia > Sphenodontidae > Sphenodon > Sphenodon punctatus. Next base: position 910,143 of record QEPC01012560.1, on the reverse strand, counting down.
CCGAACATCTTCACCAAGTCGCTGAAAACTTCCTTGTCCAGTGACCATTTGTGTGGGTCGATTACGTGACGACTCAGACAACGGGCTTGCGTGCTGTCCTGCCCTCTGATGTGCAGGGCCTTCATGGACAGTATATGCTTCTGGGCCCATGTGAGGAGCTTCACCGCCTCCGTGTGCAGGCCTGGAGCCCTCGATCCCCCCTAGTGGCTCACACAGGCCTTGGCCTTAGTGTTGTCCGTGTTAATCAGTATGTGTTTGCGGGTGAGTTGAGGGAGAAACTGCTCCAGGGCCAGTCGGATCGCCTTGAGCTCCAGGAAATGTATGGAGCGTGTCCTGTCTGTCCCCCTCCATAGACCCTGAACGGATATGGGGCCTGAGTGGGCTCCCCAACCCATCAGGTTGGCATCCGTTGTGATTATGTCTGATGGGTTTGGAAAGAGGAGTTCCGGAGGCGAGGGTTTCTGGCCTTAACCACCAGGACATGGAGTGTCATAGGTGCTGAGAGATTGGTAGCCATGGGTTGAGACCTGGCGTTAGCCCCTCTCTGCATAGGCCGCAGTGTCCGCTGCAAGGGACGAAGATGAAAATGACCCCACTGCACCTGGCGTGTGCAGGACACCAGAAGACCCAACAGTTGTGCTAGGGTCTTCAGCCTCATTCATCGCCGGTATTGTAGGAGCCGTATCAGTGTGCTGATCTTTCGTTGCCTGGCCGGGGGGATGGTTGCGATGTCTGAGGAAGTATCGAGAATTACCCCCAGATGCTCCAATCTGCAGGTCGGGGAGAGATGACTCTTTTCTCTGTTGATGAGGAAACCATGTAGTTCCAGATACTGGATCATCCTGTTCAGGTCCGCCACGATCTTGGTCGACGACTGGGCCTTGATCAGCAGGTTGTCTAAGTAAGGATACAGGTGTATTCCCTCCTGCCTGAGGTTTGCCACAAGGGGAATCAGAATCTTGGTAAATGTCCTTGGTGCTGAGGAGAGGCCGAACGGAAGAGCTTTTAACTGGTAGTGCTCCTGGTTGTATGCGAATCTGAGCCACTGGTGATGTGGGCCCCAGATGTTGGGGTCCCAGATCGAGGGAGGCCATCCAGTCCTCTTGCCTCAAACTCTGGCAAATGGATGCAACCATTTCCATCTTGAATTTTTGCCCTCGTACCGATCTGTTCACCGTCTTTAGTTCTAGGACTGCTCTCCAGGTGCCGAGTTTCTTTGGCATCAAAACTATGATTGAATAAAGCCCTAGGCCGCACTGAGGCTGCGGAATCCTCTCTATGGCTCCAATACGCAAAAGGCTTTGGATTTCTGTTACCATGGCTAAGTGTTTGACGAGGGTGAGGTAACAAATTTGCTCTTTGGTCGTGATTTTAACTCTATGAAATACCCGTGCTTTATGCACCGGAGCACCCATGCGTCGGAAATGGACCTTTCCCAGTACTCTGAGAAGAGCTGGAGCCTGCCCCCCACTTCTGCCCCCTCCCGCCAGTCATGCATCCTGCTTTGATTGGTTTTGCAATTGGTTTTTGTTTATCAAACCTAGGGTGTCTGGTGCCTCTATTGCGAAAAGGGAGAGAGGCTGAGGGCTCTTTGTTGTTTTGGGGCTGGTATCTCCTAAAGCATCTGTAACCTCCCCTAAATTTGAAGGGGGGGCCACAATTTTTTTTTCATCTTGTGCCCACCTGCTGGAGTGTTTTAGTCTTAGTTTTGTTCGTGGCGTCCGCCAGGACCTTGTCTAAGCACATGCCAAAAATTTTTAGATCCTTATAGGGTCCAGCCACCAGTAGGTTCTTGGCGGTGATGTCTCCCTGCCATGACCTTAACCACAATTGCCTTCTGGCCGAAACCGTATTTGCTACGGCTCGGGCTGACCAGGACATGGCGTCCATGGTGGCGTCAGCCAAGAATGCTGTGGCCAGGGAGATACGTGACGACAGCACCGTGGCTCTCCTTTCTGATATTTCAGGATTCTGAGCCTCCTGCATTCATGCGAGTAATGCTCGAGCGACATAAGACGCCACAATATTGATTTTTAGTGCTGAGGCTGAAGAGTCTAGGGCCCTTCTTAGGCCTGAATCTAGAGCCCTATCAGTGGCATCCTTGAGGTAACAATCCCCCTCGGTTGGGAAAACCATGTGCCTCGCTAGAGAGACAGCCGCTGCGTCCACCTTGGGAACCTTAAAGAGCGGCTCCTTCTTCCTAGAAAAAGCATAAAGATTTCCCTGAGACCTGTTCATTTGGTGGGCTTTGTCAGGGCACTTCCATTCCTGCAACACTAATTTTTCCAAAGGATTTGTCCAGTGACATTCCTGTGTCTCTGCCATGGACCGAAGGGATATACTCCCTCTCTTCCTCCTCCTAGGAGTCAGAAGAATCCCCTTTCACTGGTCTCTCCTGTAGCTGCAAGGTTTTCATCACCTGAGCTAAGAGCTCGTCTCTGTAGCTGAGGGGAAACTGTCTGTCCTTTTCTCGGGGATCAGACAAAAACTCCTGAGGGGCCTTCCCTTCAGATTCAGAGCACTCGTGCTCAGAAAACTAGTTCGAGTCTGAGGAAACCAGTGTCTGGGTTTTTGCTCTGGGTCTTTTCTGCTGTAGCTCACTTGAGCTCTCCTCAGAAGACTGAGGAGGCCAGAAGGCGGGCTGCAGTGCCACCTTGTGGGGTTTCCCCCCCTCTTTTTCCCGCCTTGCTAGAGCCATTGGGGGGGCTTGGACGGGAGATCTAGACCCAGAGGAGGGCATCTTACGTTTTCCCTGCACCTGCATCTCACATAGTCTGTCCAGAGACTGCAGGATTTTCCCCATAGTGGAAGCCAGGCCCGCCATGGAGGGTACTTGCGTGTCTGGAGGTGCTGCCTGCTGCTGCGCCTGAATCGCTGTAGATTCCTCCATCCCACTGGATCCACGCTGGGGTCGAATGCAGCGCCCTGGGAGGTGTGTGTGTGTGTCCCTCCTCTGCCTCGTGCAGAAGAAAAAACCCCTCCGGGTCTGTCACTCCCTGGCGCTGAGCGAGGGAGGTGGCCAGGTTTCCCCCAGAGGCTCACTGCAGGTGGAACAAGCTCTCGCCAGCGGAGCTGTTCCCGGGTGGGGGGACGAGCGGCTAGCTGGACAAGCCGCTGCTGGTGAGAAACTCCAAAGAAGAGCAACAGTTTTAGTCCCCCCCGGTTACCCCACTCCCAGGCACCGTGCGAGGGAGCTGGCCGGGGCTCTCAAGAGTGCTTGCCAGATTAATCTGGGCCCACGCTGTCCCCCAAGGCCCCACCTGTCCGCCAACCAACACCACCCTTCTCAGGGCTTGGCGGTTCCGACAGAAAAAGAAAAAGAACAGAAAGAGAAAAAAAAAATTACTTGTCTATCCTTCAGAGATGGGGAAAATAAATCCCGCTCCTGCCGGTCTGAAGGCAGAAGACAGACTGAGGGGGTCGGGATAGCTCTAGTATGCATGCGCACAAGCAAAGGCTGTTTCTTCTGCCTCCTGTCAGTCACCCGCAGAGCTACCCATGCGGAGGATTGACTGGAGGCAGGGGGAGAAATGGCAAACATGCACACTCTCTATATATTAGATACGCTTTGAAAGATTCCTTACTCAGAATATCACCCTTTAAGTTCAGTTAATCAGGGTCTAACTCCTTCAGTCATGGGAGTTGGGCCCTCCACTTGGAAAGGTACAAACATCCATTTTTGTACTGGGTGTTTTATAACCACAAAACGTTTAATATTTGTTCAATCGAAGCAATAATTCAACTTAGTTTGTGTCAAACTTCTTTCTTCCCCTCGGAGATAAATTTCCTCACCTTTACAGGTGTCCCATTTCCATATCCCCTTCCTTTAGTAGACAGTCAATACTTTTTGTTTCACTGGTTTGGGTCAATTTTGTCTTCTTTGTGCAGACTTGAGTAACTAAATTGTCAGTACCAATAACCCAACATAAGCGCAATAAGTATATCCTGTATCAAAATTACGTATGACAAGGATTCACACCAAACATGTATGTCTAACATACAGAAAAATGTTAAAGTGGTGTTAGGGTGCATGTTAGTTTTCACCCATAGTAAATGTTGGAACTTATGGGAATTGGTGCTCATACAATACAGATCTTAGCAGAACTTTAAGCAGGCTATACAAAATAAACCCCCTGTCATAATATCATATTTGAACCAACAAGAAAAACTTAGGTCATTTAAGATCTCATGGCACCTTTCATGCAAACACATGTTAACCCCAATGCCAAATTCCAGCTCAGATAATTACATTCTCTGTACATGGATCCCTCTTGCATTTTCAATTACATGCAGTATTCATTTCCTGTCCTATACTCATAGCATTGCTTTATGATTGTCTCAACAGCTGCCATGTTCCAACCCAGAGATGGCAGCATTAAAGAGGTAGATGTAGTTACACGTTCCTATCAGGTATGTGCAGGGATCACTTTTCAGTAATATTGTATATTGTTTGCAAAGCACTTTGGAACGCTCTGTGATGAAAGATAGCATTTCATTAAGATGGGATGTTTCATTAGTATGGGATGCTTTTTTAAACATCCCCTTGTGGATAACTTTATTGGTAAAATGACCCTGAACACCTCTTACCATGGGCATACATACAGATGAGTTTTGTACATTTTCTTGAACTTATTCCCTAAACATTTTCGGAGGTATTTAGTATACGTTTTCTCAAAACTTAGTTTTGGTAGTAATTACTCCTGGTCATTATGACAAACCCCTCATAAAGAGAATAGGAATCACAAACATGAATTCCTCAACACCCTCATGAATTAAGAAGCAATACCATTCTGCAGAGAAGGGAGTGAGAAGAAAAATTCAATGACTTGCACAAAGGAAGTCTGTGGCAAAGCTGCATAAACATGCAGAAAATACTCAAAAAAGCTTCACCAAAATCAACATCAGCACCTCACACTGAGGATAGCTAGTAAAAGCTGGTATTGAACCCAACATTCAGAGATGGTGGTCGCTTGAACCACCACTGAAATCAACTGGATTTTTGAGTGCTTAGCACATCTGAAAAACAACCACCACCACCAATCCTCCCCCGCCCCCCCAAGTCTTTGGTGAATGCAACCACAAACTGACCTTAACTTGCAACCAGAACAGCATAATTATACACTGGCTGTCACAAACGCAGATATTGTTGTAAGACTGTCCTGGCTTTTAAACAGTCCAATGTCCTACATGCTTGGCCATCTTTTGCCTTTTCAAAAGCGCACAATAATAGGATATGAAGTTGTTCTGCTACAGCATGACAGTGTAACAAGGCCAAGTACTGGGATGGTCAAGTGGATACTGCACTTGGGTGTTGTAGCTGGAAGTCTCACTGGGTAGATTTGGGAAAGTCAATGTCATTCAGCCTCAGCTTTTCATCTGTAAAATGAGATCACCACCTCAGACTTGCCTACCTCACTGGGGTGAAGTGAGGATTAACTCCCTATACACCCCACCCACCCAAACAGCAGGAGCAGCTTCCTAGGATGTGGTGCAGACATCTCCTCTTCCTCTAGGGCTGCTGGAGCTCTCTCTTGGAAGGAGCCAGGAGAGGAACACCACCACAAAGGAACTGAGGCAGATGACCCCGGTTCCTCCTATATATACACTGGAAAGGAGGGGGGGGGGGGCACCACTGATGTCACTGCTACTAATGGTTCCCACAACAGCAGCTTGCGAGAGTACCTAATGTGGGACTACGTAGATGGCCAACAACACAGAACAGCTGCTTCCAGCTGTTCAGATAACATCTCTTCCTCCAAGCCTGCTGGAATGCTGTCTCAGAAGAAGCCAAGCTCAGGTGCCTGGAAACAGTCAAATTACTCCTTCTGGCCTTAGTGGGTTAGTTAAGAGCATAAGAACATAAAAGAAGTGCCATACTGGGTGTGACCAATGGTCCATCAAGCCCAGCATCCTGTTTCTGACAGAGACCAATCTCTTTCTCTTGGAAGTAGTACCCGACAGGTCACAATGGACAATCCATTCCCAGTTGGATTGCCCAACAGCTCCCAACAGTAAGAGGTTACATCCCCAAAACCTACTTGGCTAATAGCCATTAATGGACCTATCCGCCAAGAACTTATCTAATTCCTTTTTAAAACTATCTACACTACCGGCCTTGACCACTTCCTCTGCACAGGGTTCGTAGCCAGCTCCCTGACATCCAAGTCTCAGCCCAAGGATGAGATAAAGCCGCAGCAACCGCAGGGGGTCCCATCCACTCACTGTCACCAGACACCTGCTGGGAGAGGTTGGCTGGGGCAAGAAGGGATCCAAGCCTTGGACGTGGCAACACCTCCTTCTGCTGCTGGACTGGGGGAATCTTGTTAAATCCATCTCTTTTCCTTGCTGCTCATGAGGAGCTGCTGGTTGGAGACTAGACTGAGATATACAGCCATATGGGCAAAGCTAAGAGAAACGTTTTAGAAAGTTGAAGGTTTGTTCTCTAACTGGATAAAAACATTAGCCCCTGTTATAGGTCAAAGGAGAATTGGTAACCTACCTTCGGTGAATTCCTTTCCTCCCTAGTCTCTGCAGACTCCTCCAGCTGGGTAGATCTACTGTTAACCACTAGGAGGCAGATGATCATTTTTAATTTTTTAAAATTTTTTCCACTGCCCTGTGTCACCGGAGCTACCCGGCTCTCCAGTCCGTTCCCAAGCCAAAAGATCTGTCCTCCATCTCCGGATGAAAGCTAGACACAATCTTTGTGAGAACAGTATCCCCCTTCACATCCAACCAACCAAAAAACCTAAAAAAATTGTACCTAACCTTTAACTGTACTAATTTTTGCTAACAGCCAATAAAAGAAAACTCTGGCAACTAAAACTGTGGTACTGGTCCCAACTCCCTGTTCCCTGAATCCTGCTGTTTGACATGGAGGGTCAGAGGAGTCTCCAGAGACTAGGGAAGAAAGGAATTCACTTAAGGTAGGTTACCATTCTCCTTTCTCCCCTAGCTCTGCAGCCTCCTCCTGCTGGGACGTACCCAAGCAATATGACAAATCTCAGGGGTGGGAACAAACAGCACTGGGAGCGTCCAGTACTGCTTGCAGAACCCGTCTGCCAAACGCAGCCTCTGCTGATTGGAAAACATTGATTTTATAATGTTTCACAAAAATATTAATTGATGCCCACATGGCAGCCCTGCAATTTCCCTCGTAAGAGGCTCTTGCCTTAAAGGCGTATGAGGTCGCTGCACTATGGATGGAGTGGGCCCAAATTTGGAGGGGAGGAACCCTACCCCCTGCTCTGTATGCCTCTACAATTGCCTGCTTCACTCATTTTGAAATCAGGGTCTTTGATGCCTTAGGTCCCTGATACCCTGGCCTGATGATCACGAAAAGTGCAGTGGTTTGTCTAAATCCACTGGTTCTGGCGAGGTAAATCTTTAGAGCTCGCTGAACGTCCAGCATGTGCCATGCCTTTTCCTTTGGGTGTACTGGCCTGGGACAAAAGGAGGGCAGCACTACCTCCTGTGCTCTATGAAAAATGGTATTCACTTTAGGTAAGAAGGCCTGGTCTAATTTCAAGGTAACTGAGCCCCGGTGAAAAATGCAGAAATTGTCCTCCATGGACAACGCCCCCAGTTCAGAGACGCGTCTCGCTGACGTTACTGTAATGAGAAAAATTACTTTTAACGTAATGAAAAACAGGGACACATGCCTAAGGGGTTCAAACGGGGGTCTGGTCCGGGCCTCCAAAACTAAACTAAGATCCCACGAGGGGACCCTGTGCACCACCAGGGGAGATATAACCCTGGCTGCCCTTAGGAATCTCCTAGCGTTTTTATGGGAGGAGACTGCCCTATTAGTAGTTGCCCTCAGGACTGAGTCTATGGCAGCCGCCTGCCTAGCCAAAGTGTTAGCCTTAAGTCCCTTGTCCAGGCCCTGCTGGAGGAAATTAAGGACCTGCGACACCCCTGCGTTGGAGGGGTCCTGATTCTGCTATAGGGACCACATGGCGAAAGTCTTCCACGTGGCCTGGTAACTCCTCCTGGTGGCAGCCCTCCTGGAGAGCTGTATAGTAGCAAGTACAGCCTCGGAATAGCCTTTTGCTCTTATCACTGAGCGCTCAAGTGCCATACTGTTGGTTTTAATGTGTGTATCCTTGTGCACTGCACTGGGCCCTGGTAGAGTAACGTCTGAAGCAGAGGGAGCCTCTGGTATTGTGAGTGGCTGAGCTCCACTAGCTGAGAGAACCAGGGCCTCCTGGGTCACCACGGTGTCATGAGGAGAAGAGACGCCTGCTCCCTGATCACTTTGGCTATGGTTCATTGAATCAGAGGAAACGGAGGGAAAACGTATAGAAGGCCCTTGGGCCAGGGCGGGTTGAGCGCGTCTATCCCTTCTGCCTCCCTGCATCGTGTGAGCACCATGAAGCGTGGAACTCGTGCATTGTCCTTGGTGGTGAACAGGTCCACGTGCAGGAGCCCGAACCAGGTCACTATCTGCTGGAATACGGACTTATCCAGTGTCTGCCGGCTTAGCGAGTCAGTTTGGATGTTGTTTTGGCCCTTTATGTGTAGTGCCTTCAGTGATGACAGATGGGACTGAGCCCATGCAAAAAGTCTGGTCGCCTCTTGGTGTAGTTCCAGAGACCTCGACACCCCCCCTCCCCCGGTGACTGATATAGGCTTTCGCCGCCACATTGTCTGTGTACACCAGCAGGTGATGGGAGGAGAACGATGGGTACAGCTGTTGGAGGGTGAGGCGAATGGCCTTCAGTTCAAGGAAGTTGATCTTCCTGTCTCCATCCCTCTGTGACCATAGCCCATAGGCTGAATGGGGCCCTGCGTGCGCTCCCCAGCCCCTGAGGCTGGCGTCTGTTGTTAGAACCGCTCTTGATGCATCCGTGAGCAGCACTCCCTCCTGGAATGTTGTTGGCCTTAACCAGCAACACATGGAGTCTTTTAAACTTCTTGGTATGGGGACCCAGGGATTAAGCCCGAGTGTGAGCTCTCTCTGGAAACGCCTTAGCTGCCTCTGTAAGGGTTCCAGGTAGAAGGGGCCCCAGGTCACCTTCCCTATGCAGAATATCAGCAGCCCCAGTAGCCTCACCAGTAATTTGAGTCTCATCTGGTCGCGGAGCCTCAGCAGCTGGACTAGTGTCTGGATCTTGCTCTGTCGCTCTGGGGGGACGAACGCGAGGTCGGAGGTGGTATCTATCAGGATCCCCAGATGTTCTAACCTCCTGCTTGGGATGAGGTGACTTTTCTCCCTGTTTATCAAGAAGCCGTGCCTCTCGAGGCATTCAATGGTCTTGCTCAGGTCTGCCATTACTTTGGTGTGGGAGCTGCTGCGAATCAGGAGGTCATCTAGATAGGGATAGACGTGAATCCCCTCGCTGCGCAGGGTGGCGATGAGTGGCACCAGGATCTTCGTGAAGGTCCTAGGAGCCGATGACTTTTTCTCTTCTCGCCCTTGGTCTGGGAGAGTTCTTTTAATGAGGCCATTATTTTCCCCCATCGTTTGGGCTATAGAGGCGAGGGAGGGTACCTGAGCGTCCTGGCTCCCTCCTTCCGCTGCCGCCGCCTCCGACCCACCAGCGGGGGGGGAGAAGGGAACGGATCATTGCCGGCAGTGCTCATTTTACTTTATTCTCCCTCAGCTTTTTTTTTTTAAAAGCCTGAGGCGTGTGCTGATTGAGCAGAGACAAGGCCCAGCCGCGCTGTCCCTGTCTCTAAGCGGGGGGAGCACCAATAAAAAGCTTCCCCACTAAGCGGGAAACTGACGGCCTCCCCCGCTCCCAGGCACAATGCAAAGGAGCTGGCAGGAGTTAAAGATAAGTGGCCTGGCAAACCCCGAGACAGCATCCGGGATCACTCTCCTTCAATGCCCCGCCAATTTAAAGTCTCTTGCCTTTCTTGAGAACAACCAAAATGGTCCTATCTTTTTCCCCCAGGTCCTGAGGATCCCGAAGGTGTGTCCTAGCAGTCTGAAGGTAGACACCGGACTGGGGAGCCGGGTAGCTCCGGTGACACAGGGCAGTGGGGGAGGGGGGGGGAATTAAAAATGATCATCTGCCTCCTAGTGGTCAACAGTAGATCTACCCAGCAGGAGGAGGCTGCAGAGCTAGGGGAGAATGAACATTTCTAGGTGCTAGGCACGTGCTGGATTCCATTTGACTATGTAACCCAAAAGACTGCATTGAGGCCACCTTGCTTTTTACATTACATTAAAACTGAAGCACTCTAGTGAACTAGCTATAAGGCTATTCTTCTAATTAAAACCAGGTACGTCCCACTAGATGGCACCAACTGACCAAAATGATTTATTCCTCTAGGACAAATGTCTACTGCTGCTAAAGCATGGAAGAAACCAGCCTCATACAGTAGCTAGGAATCCTGTGCAAACAAACACAGGATGCAATAGTGGTTGACAAAGTAAAACTGTGCAACATCTCATTATAAACGCACTCCCTTCCAACTTTCACATCCCTCCTAAAAACTACTACTTCTGTCAAACTTTCCCTAGCTCCTAATGCCCATAGATTGCTCATTGATGCTCCTTTTCCACAGTCCTATCATTCAGGGTCTCCTCCTTCCCTGTGTCTAATCTAAGCACATTTACCTGTGGCATTTCAATTTCATAAATATACCCCTCTCCTAGATTGTAAGTCTCTATGGTTAGGGACTTGTCTAGCTAATTGATTGTATAGTTTCAGGTACATTGCTGGAGCGAGCTATATAAACAACAATCTATATAACCACCACCACCACCGAACAACACACAACTAATCATCCTTATTGAGCAGCTCTCTTTTTGGTCTAGACAGAGCATTAAGATTCTTCGGGAAGCATTTGAGTAAACAGCCTCAAATTTACATCACAAAAAATTGCCCACTTTAATATAAAATTAAGTTTACTCATTTCTATTAGCTAAAAAGCAGCCAATGCTTTGTCAAGAAAATTTTAATAAGCCTTACTTCTGCTCAAAGCCACAGAAAAATGTGAAAATTACATTAAGTCTTAGGGGAATGCAATGATTTTCAGAAGTAGGCATATCCAAAAGTTCTACCATTGACAATGCCTTGCTTTATCCTATAAAGATCTAACAAAAGGCTCATAAAGCCAAGGGATTCCGTATTATTTTACTGAACAATAGAAATAAGTCTGTTTTATTGGATAGTCATTTCTATGGCCCGGAACTTGAGAAAAGTCATAGTCGCTAAGAATAGAAGCTTAGAAAGTAAACATCAGAGGATTTCAAACCTAAGGAAATTAGAGCAGCAAGATTTTGCATGTAAAAACCCCTCAAAACAAAAACAAAAAAATCCATAAGCACTAAGGCAGCAAAGCAAACAAATATTGGTCATAACTGTAAGAGAAAGGAGGCATTATGTACCTGATACAAATGCATCAGAGAAGAAGTAGATTTTGTAACATTCTAGGTCTGCCAACATGTAGAGGCTAATACATTATTATTATTATTAATAATTCAATTTCTACTCCGCCCCTCCTAAAACAGCTTGGGGCGGCTGTTTACATAGGAAAGACAAATCCATTAAGGCACCATCACTTCAAAACACCTGTTGCATTCATGAGTTTTCATTTCTTCTTCCTAACCAGATACAAGTTATATTTATTGTGGCAACCCACCATTGTCATGGTCAGACTATTACCTCTTGAAGGCCCAGATCCCAGTCCTCTTATGCCCTCATCAGGGTGGTGGACCAGTTAGGTTGGTCCGCCCCCGGAGATTGATGTATCCAACTGGCATTCGCCAGGGGATTTACCCACTGACCTTGATGGTTGCTCTGTCGATAGCCTGGTCACTTTGTGGAATGACATTTTGACCAAAGCCATTGACACAGAGGCATCTGCTCCCACTTCCTCATCACAGGTCCCCCCTGGTATACGGAGTACCCGAGGCAGTCGCAGCGGAAGGGTAGGTGGTCAGATTGCAAGCAGCACTTGATTCATGCTGAAGCCGACCAATTGCGGCATAGATCATTTTTGAAGAACTATGCCATGGTTGTGATGGCAGCGAAGGAAGATTTCTTCTCCACAATCATACCGCCACAAAGTCTCATCCAGCAGAGCGGGGTGGTAAGGGGCCTGGTTAATCTAGTGTCTCTCTGCAAGGAAATGTAATCATCCAATGTCTGCTGTGACATATTTATGAATTACTTTGAAGACAAAAATCACTCGTATTCACCAGGACTTGGGCACTGCCATTTCAAATGCAGAGTCAGAGTTTGAGGTTATGGAAGCTCAGACCTGTACTTTTTATTTGGATCAATTTCAATTGGTGTCACCCACTGATGTGAGAGAGGTGCTTGGGGTGAGGTGGTCAACCAGTTGTGAATTAGATCCTTGCTCATCCTGACTGGTGAAAGCCAGCTGGAAGACATTAGGGACGTTGTTGGCTAGGATTGTCATCGCCTTCCTAAGGGACACCTTAAATCTGCGATGGTCTGGCCCGTTTAAGAAACCATCTTTGGACACTGACTCACCAGCCAGCTATTGGCAGGGCCCCGAGCAAAACGCGCTGCCGCGATTCGCGGTTTTTGCGCAGAATCCTGCCTTAGGCAGGATTAGCGCAGAAACCAGGGAAATCCCCGCGGATTTCCCTTTCACTGCCGGTGAATCAGGGGCTTGCTTTGACTCACCGGCAGTGAGCAATAAAGCAAGCCCCTGATTGGCTCACTGGTAGTGAGCCCCTGATTGGCTCACCGGTGAGCCAATCAGTGGCTTGCATGACCCAAGGAAAAAAGTTTGCGTCAGCCATTTGCCTCTC
>QEPC01012560.1:868861-892008 GCA_003113815.1 Sphenodon punctatus | reverse complement strand
GAGAGAAAGCGGGAGATAGCGGGCGTGGAAGGTGTGTCGACGTGAATGTTGAAATCACCAAGAATGAGAGCGGGGGTGTCATCAGAGAGGAAGAAGGTGAGCCAGGATTCAAAGTCTGGGAGAAAAAAGGAGAGGGAACCCGGGGGGCGGTAGATGACAGCAACACAAAGGCTTGGGGGGGGGGGGCAGAATGGGCCTCAAAGGAAGGGAAGGAGAGGGAGGGAGGAGGGGAAAGGGTTTGGAATTGACAGGGATTGGCAAGGAGGAAACCCACGCCACTCCCCTGACCCTCAGGGTGGGGTCGGTGAGAGAACGAAAGGCCCCCGGAGCATAGAGTGGCTGGGGTAACAGAGTTGGAGGGTGAGATCCAGGTTTCAGTAAGAGCAAGGAATTGAAAGGGGTGAGAGAGGAAGAGATCATGGATGAAGGGGGCTTTAGTCATGGAAGAGCCGCAGTTCCAGAGGCAGCAGGAGAAAGGTAATTGGTTTCGAGGAAGGCATGGGATGCGGATGAGATTGGAGGATGTGGAGCAGCTGGGTTTGCAGGGTTTGGGTCTCGCGCCGGCCTCACACCGGCCACAATGGGCTGTGGAGTGTCTGAGTATGGAAGGAATTACTACACTAAGATTCTTCCCCCCCACCCCACCCCCATTAACTCATCACTTTAGCTACAATTGTTTTGTCCTGTGTTTGTGTGCTGACTTCAATAGTCAGGTGAAATATCCACCTTTGCATTTTTTATTAGGTTCTATTTCAGAGGTCCCCAAAATGTGGATTGGAAGAAGAGTAATATACAAAGGAACCTGTGAATATACATGAACAATAAAATTTAAGATTTCAAAGCAACTGCTTTCTCTCTCACTTCTCAGGAAAGATTTACTCTGTGCTGAAGTGAGATTTCACTTTAGATTTTTTTAACAAGTTATAGTATATTGAAGAATATCTATTTTTACAGGTTACATAGTACAGTTAAAAAGTACACTGTAAATAAATTAAAATACAAATTTCTGTATAAGGTACACCAACACACTTATTTTTTTGCATTCTGATCCAGAAGTTAGATAGACTGAGGGAGCAAGTTGTTCAGCAAAAAGATACATAAACCACATCATACAAAACTACCTGTGGCAAGTTTAACTTGTAGTACAAGTTTTATTTAAAGGCAAATTTAGTCAACACAACAAATTCCTTATCAGTCCATTCTAGGATAGCGAGAACAGATTCTATAGCAGGGCTAAATGCAAAGAGCTCCAATGAACCACCAAAGAAAACAGGACAGAAGAATTTATTGAAGGCAGAGATAGCAGAGATAGAGTAACATGAAATGAGCTTCTTTTAAGCAAGTGTATGAGTTTCTGGCTCTTCAAATGAGTAACTACAATGTGTTTAACACACAGCACTTCAGTCACCATAATACATACCTTCCAAAAGTCCCTATTTAGGAAAGACAATGCTACTTTGGGTGGGGAATCCCACGGTCTCACAGAGGTAAAAATCCCTCTTTCAGGACAGAGACAAAAAGACCAGAAACCTCAGGCACCTCTTTCCTGATTTTCTCTCAGGGAAAGTGGCTGAGGAAAATGGAGAAATAGAGTAACAAGAAAGAGTGGAACAAGCAGCAGGACAGTTTCTGTTCCTGCTTATGCACTTATGTTGGTAAGTGCATGGGTGTGCAAGTGCAGGAGGGACTTGTCTCTCCGGCCACTGGAAATGTTGGGAAGTATGCAATATTCAAGTTATTTTGGGTTAACCCATGTTAACCCAAAAACATACTACAGGTCTCTCTCTAAAGCCCTACAAGTAGGGATTTATTAAAAAAATATTGGGATCAAGTTAGACATCTTAATAGGGTCTTAAACTCCAAACACACATCAAAATTAAATAAAATATAGGGAAAACTCTGCCTCTTTTTACCTTACGTATTCTTAAGGAATATGGAGGACAACTTCACAGCATTTGTTTGATCCTCATATTTGTTGTGGTTTTTGTCTACTGCAAAAAGTACCCACAAACGTATTGGTGTCAATTAGACTCTCGACGTGACTGAGCAGATTTGTCACGCTTTTATTTTGATAAAGCAATTACGACAGGATAATATAAATTTTTCAACACTAGCTTTGTTATTGCACCGTTAGTTGTTTTCATTCTGAAATAAAGTGCATTGAAAATGTTGGGGTCTGAAACACCCAGCTGGAAGTTTCCTACTGTGATTTGTGTATCATTTTCTTAAAATATTACTGAGTTGGGATTTGTTAGGCCCTGTATACAATCAGTGTGCAAACTGCTTTTATATATAAGAATATTTTAATAGTTAAATAAGTGTGAAGGTAAAATCATAAACGTTCATTCTGAATGCATTCCCAGGGTTTTATTTATTTATTTAAACTTCCAGTCATTTAGACCCCAATACAGAAGTAATGCCGTGTTTTCTGTGACCATTCTAGGATTAAATATGGTAAAGTAATGTAAAGAGGGTTTATGTAACTTACTCAAAATTTGAAGATTGATTAAACCATTAAAAAGTTATGAGGATTTTAAAGTTCATTGGTAGTGGTCAATTTTGGATGCCCTAATGCTTTTGTTGCGGCTGATATGTTACTTGGTTTTGCAAGTTGTGACTCAAAGTCGCAGGCATGTAGCCTGAGCAATACTTCAAGTGCTGTTGAAGGGGCGATGGTGTTTATTAACTCTAAAAAAAAAAGTCATTTACATTTTAAAAATTGGTTCTTTGTGCATGTGCAGAGGAGTCTTGGATTTTTAGTTGCAAGAGGAGTCTCAGATTTTAAATTGCAAGACTGTCATTCAACAACTGGGAGCTGGGATGGAGGGAGGACTTTACTTGTGAGGGGGCTAGGGAGCTGAGCGAGGGAGGATGTGTGTGGAGGTTTGGGGCCATTCCTAGCACTTCCAGATGCTCCGCAGCCCATTCTGCTGCTTCTCCCAGCTGTAGACCACAGTCAGGTGAAATTAACAAGCCAGTTGGGAAAAGTGGCAGAGCAGACTACAGAGCACCAGGGATCAAGCTCTCTGCTCAGCTCAAAATGACTATACCAAGGATAATCAATTATACCACACACCCTCTCCTCCTCTTTGCCTCTTATTGCTGCTGCTCCCTCTCACTGCCATCCGCAGCATAGGACAAATGGCGAGAGGCAACTCCACAAGCCAGTACAGATCTGGCCTCCCTCCAGCCACAATGGGCAACTGGGGCTGATCAGCCCCTGCTGAAATGAAAACAGAAACCCCAGGAAGGAAGCCCTTTAATTTGCATGCACACGAGCTATCCAAGGCCGCTACCTTGGACTGAAAGATTTCCCAGTGGAGCACAGCTGGATTAAGGGGAGTTGTGGGATGACAGGGAAAACACACACGAGAGAGAGAGAGAGAGAGAGAGAGAAAAAAAAAATCCCCAGGTGGACAGGGACCTCGTGGACTAAAGACAGGAGACAAAGTTATTGGATGAACACTTGCACTATCAACTCTGCCTCTCTCACTCTCTGATTCCAAGGGGCAGATGAGGGGAGACGTAGCTGTTGCTGCTCGTGGCACGTAACAGCAGTAACTAACTTTATGGAGGCTTTCAAGAGAGGAAGTATCTCCCTTCACCCGAGGAGACGATCTGCCAAGCACCACAAACACTAAAGCAGTTCAGGGAGAATATCAAGAGAAGTCCACTGTCCTGGGGAACATGGTATCCTCTCAATCAAGGCCAGTTCTGCTCCACACCTAAACCTCCATTTATTGGAAGGAGCTGGAGTAGCCACCACGCTAGTGAGTCCTCTCTGCGCTGCTTCATTTACCAAGTGGAGCTGGGTGGGCTGGAGAAGCTGCTCATGCTGTTCAAAGCAGCAGCAGCACTCCATTCCGTCCCACCCCCAATTATATCTGTAGCAGGCCCCCTCCCCACAACCCATGTCTCTCTCTCCTGCCTCAGGGCAGGAGCTGGGCTTGGATCCCATGAATGGAGCAGATGCTGCCCTGTCTGTGCCCTGGGAAGTTGGGCTCCAGTGACCCTGCAAGCCAGGGCAGCTTTGCATAGTGAGTAAATGGGATGGGGAAATTATAGGACATCCCAGAGCAGAGTTACAGCAACTAGAGAGGGGGCTCCCCTTCTCAGCTGATAAGTACCACTGCAGGCAGGGAATGGTGGGCAGGCTTTTGTGTGGGACTGGGAGAGCAATGGGGAGCGATGTTCTCCCCCCACCCCTCCCCGCCGCCCCCTCCGGGTAACGTGTCTGAAACGTAGGCCCCAGAACCCTGATGGTGAGTCCTGGGCAGTGGCGGCTGGTGGGTTTTGAGGTTTGTGGGGCAGTAAGGCAGTGAGGTTGCTGGTGGAACCTTATACCTGGCAGAGCTCTAGGGTGTAAGCCAGTTGAAGTAAATGTAAGCTAAAAAGGTTAACAAAAATACAAAAGGAAAAAACCCCAGATATATTACAAACATCTGGTGCTAGTCTCATGATTTTTTTATCCCTTATTACCACAGGTGTGGGGAACATTTTCCCCTTGGTGAGACACTTTAAAATTTAGAAAAAGCTCCCTGGACCAGATGAGAGTTAAGTGAGGAGAACCTGAGGGTCAAACTCAAGCTGGGGGAAGGGAGAGAAGGGTCTAGATCGAAGACCTGTTCCACAAACCCATTCCTTAACCTCAAGTGCATGCCCTCATTCCAAACCCTTCCCCAGTACACTCTTTCAGCACTTATGGACAGGGTGGGCCCGATCCAGGAATTGGAAAAAGACCCAATAAAAAATGCCAGTGAACACAATGGCCCTCCAATCTAGGGTTCTCCATCCCTATTCTGCTCATTGGAAGGTTTCAGGGGTGGGGTATCTCAGGAATTTAGATTAACAAAATATTAAAATCAAGAAACAATATCAAATATACCACATGTTCAATGGAATGATCAGAACTCTCCATACCATAGCGTTAAATACAGCTTTGTATTACAAATATATTGTATTTTCCATTTTACGGAGTGTGTGTTCACGCTCAAGACTTAAGTATTTCATAATCCTACGTAAAATGACATTTAAGGTGGTGTATTAATTTTGATGGTCACTCAGTGAGTTGGTGACTTGCAATAATGAATTAATTACCTAATGTATAGTAATTTTGGCCCATTTCACATGAGACGCCCCCCCATGCCCACATGTCGGAATGGATGGGAGCATCCATGTGACCACTGCAGTACGTGGGTGTGCCGATTTTGTGTGATTCATACAGAATCAGTGTGAAAGAACCTTGTTGTTTCCCCTCTCTCCATGCCACATACAAAAGTTATAGTGAAACTTTAGTAAGAATCCTCTTTCCCACAAAAGGCCATCATCCATCTGACAGGACAACTTTTAAAAGGATCCCTGAGGCCTCCAATAAATATTAACTGTGCAATTTTATCTGTCTACACAATAAAGCTTAAGTATGGTCACCTCTAGTAATTTAAACAATTATTTTCCGATTCTTACAGCAGTTGCATCATGGTTTTACTTTCTATCCAGTATTTTTAAAGGTCAGGAACTTGTCAGCCAAGTATAAGCCTCACCTTCCTAAAGTCATTGTGAGGGGGCCGAAATGCATGACAGTATAAACAGTTAGCACTCACCTCCTGCTCCTGTTGAAAGATGACAACTCTACCCCCTTTGTCTCCTGTTGCTAGTAATTCTCCAGAATGGTTAAATTCTACTGTAGAAATGATATCCGCTGTATAACCAAAACAAAAGCCATACATTAGTATTCTTCTGTGCATATTTTTATAGTTAAAATAGCCAACGAGAATTTTTTTTAAAAAAAATTGATAGGGAAATGTAGTGTAGAGTAATGCAACTGTGTGTATTTCCCCCAATACCATTTGATCCTACGGGTCAATTTCAACCACATTTTTCAGAGTAGCAGAAGAGCCAAAGAGAGAGAAAAAAACACACATTTTGAACAATAAGTGCATCTGAGGGAGAGATCTGGCCCCTTCTGGCAAAAAACCCCCACACCCCTTTGACTTCCATTGAGAATTCCCCTTCCCTCAGTTACCAAATCTGGCCCGTACCTAAATTTTATTTGGCCCCTTTCTAGTTCCTACTACCAAGCACTGAAAGAGTGAATACAGGAGAAGGGAGCAGAGATGAGGGCACGCACCCAAGAATAGGGAATGGATCCATAGCGCAGATCCATGATCTGGACCCCGTTCTTCCTTTCCCCACTTTCTGCACATCCCTGAAGCACCTCTGCCCCCAACTTCTATGTAGCCCTCAGAGCTTGTAACTAATTTTCAAAGTGGCTCCTGAAAAGTAAAAATATTCTCCACTCCTAGTTTAGGTGCTTAATAGGTTCTATCAAAATAGTGTTTAGTGCACTATGACAAGCCTCCAAATACCTCACCCGGTGCCAATGGCAGTCACTCCCCAACACCTCCCAAATAATACCGACGCATAAGCAGCCCCAGTTCCTTCCGAATTCACTGAATCCTTCCGAATGGCCATAGGAACGTACTCCCAAATGGTCAGAAGGATCCATTAAAACATACTGGGATTCTGCCTAAGACTTTTGGGGACACATAGGGAGTAGATCCTGGATTGTGCAGCTGACCTCGTGTGTATTATGGAGACTTGGATGGATATGGAGTCTGGGCTGGGTTTTTTGGCTGACCTGGTGCCAGCCGGTACTCCATGCAGCATCAGCCACAGCCGGCAGGATGGGGGTGGACTGTAGCCATTATTTTTAGGGATTCTTGGTCTGTCAGGAGGTATCCAGTGCAATTAATGACAGGCTATAAGGGTCTCCATCTTGTGGCTGATTTGGTGGGAGACCGTTTGGGGGTGCTGCTGGTATACCGTGCACCTATTTGTACAGCGGCATCCCTACACGCTCTGATGGAGCTGGTGTCGGGGGTGGTGTTGCAGTCCCCAAAGACAATAGTCTTGGGGAATTTCAACATCCACGCTGACGACAGTCTCGGTGGGGCGGAGCATGGGTTCATGGCTGCCATGGCAACCACAGACCTGTCTCAAGTTATCATTGGCCCAAAGCACAATGGAGGCCACACCCTTGACCTGATCTTCTGCACTGGCTTTGAGGCAGGGGATGTGTTAGTGGGGGAGGTGTCAGCAGAATCCTTGTCATGGACAGAACATTACCTCCTGCGGGCCTTTCTCCCAGCATACATCTGCCCCTGGAAGGGTGTGGAACCAGTTCAGTTGGTTTGCCCCCAGAGACTGATGGAACCTGAAGAGGTTCCAGAATGCTCATGGTGAGTTACCCTCCGATCTTCACGGTCGTCCACGCGACGACCTCGTGGTTTTGTGGAATACTCTGCTGACTGAGGTCATCGACCAGACGGCTCCTAGGTGTCCGCTCCCTCATATCGGCACCGCAGGCTGCCATGGTTTGTGAAAGACCTGTGGAAGCTGAAGCAGAAAGGGGGCTGGTTGGAGCCCCAGTCTCATGCTGAAGCTGATCAACTGCAGCACAGAGCCAGTTTACGGGTCTATGACATGGCTGTCAGGGCTGCAAAAAAGGATTTCTTCGCTACCCGGATAGCCTCTGCGAAGCCTCATCCAGCGGAGCTTTTCGTCTCCCTCTGCCTGGAACTGGAGTCTTCCAGTGCCCACTGCAACGTTTTTGTTGAGTACTTCGTAAATAAAATTGCTCGGATTCACCATGACTTCGACTCTGCACTTATGACAGTAGGAGAAGCGGAGGTTATGGAGGCTCCATCTCGTCTGGTTTTGTGGGATCTGTTTCAATGGGTGATGCCCACCACTGCAGCAGATGTTCTGGGGGCTGTTAGAGCTACATTTTGTGAACTAGACCCATGCCCGTCCTGGCTGTTCAAGGTCAGCTGGGAGACATTGGGGCCACTGCTGGCGGGTGTTGTCAGTGCCTCCCTTCAGGAGGGCAAGGTGCCGGACTGCCTCAAAGGCGGTGGTGCAGCCTCTGCTCAAAAAAACATCACTTGACATTGACTCCCCCGCCAGTCATTGACCAGTCTCTAACCTTTCCTTTTTAGGAAAGGTTATTGAGCAGGTGGTGGCTCAGCAGCTGCAGGAGCATCTGGACCATACCCGTTTTCTTAAATCCTTGCAGTCTCGCTTTCATTCGGGTTATGGCACTGAGACTGCACTGGTGGCTTTGGTCAATGACCTTCGCCAGGAACTGGACCAGAGTCATTCGACCCTGCTAATCCCATTACATCTGTCAGCTGTGTTTGATACTGTTGATATTGAGATGCAGGCGACTCACCTGCGGGACTATGCCAGGGTGGGCGGAACCATTCTCGAATGGTTCCACTCCTTCCTGGCCAGGGGAACTCAGCGGGTGGTGATCGGGGATTGTTCATCTTCTCCCTGGGACCTCACGTGTGGACTTCCGCAAGGCTCTATTTTCTCCCCTATCTTGTTCAACGTACATGCAGCTGCTTGGTGAGGTTGTGAGATGGTATGGGGTACGGTATCATCAGTACACTGATGACACCCAGCTCTACCTCTTTTTTTCCCATCCAACCCAGACCTGGCAGTCTCGGTGCTTACCTGATGTCTGTGGGAGACTGGATGAGGGTAAGCCGTCAAACTAAATCCGGAAAAGACGGAGGTGATGTTTGATGGGGTGGATGGTGGATGTGATGTCCCCATCACTGATGGGGTTCATCCCCCATTGCTCTCAGGTCCAGAGTCTGGGGGTACTCCTCAATCTGCAGCTTCGCCTGGATCTTCAGGTTGAGGCTGTGGCGAGGAGTGCCTTCCACCAATTACATCTGGTGCGATGGCTTGGGCCGTCTGTCTCTGACTCCAACCTGGCCACTCTCATCCATGTCTTCACCACCTCAAGATTAGACTATTGCAACGCGCTCTACGTGGGGCTACCTTTGGTGATGGTCCGGAGACTGCAGTTGGTGATGAATGCAGCGGCCTATCTCCTTACGGGGACAGGTCGTCGAGAGCACATTACACCAGTGCTCCAAGCTCTGCACTGGCTGCCGATAGTCTTCTGGGTCCGATTCAAAGTGTTGGTGCTTACCTATAAATGCCCTATATGGTCTGGGCCCCTCCTATCTGTGAGACTGCCTCACTCTCTGTGCCCTGGATGGACCCCTGCAGTCCGCTGGGAGCACCCTTCTTGATGTTCCCCAGGTGGTGCAGGGGGGTACAATGGAGAGGGCATTCTTGGTGGCAGCACCCAGGCTGCTGAATTCCCTTCTGGCTGTTCTGGTGGAGGCCCAGGTGGCTCCGAAACTTGTCTCATTTCGGCAACAGTGCAAGACCTGGCTGTTCCGTCAGGTCTTTGGTGAGGGAGGTGGGTGAGGAGGATGGGTTTTTTATTTTCTTATTCTTATGCTTCCCTTTTATGTATTTTATGTATATTTTAAATATTTTAATTTTTGTAAGCTGCCTCAAGCTGCCTAGGCAGCAGAGGTGGGATATAAATAATGAAAATAAAAATAAATAAATAAATAAATAAAGAGTGGGAGGTTGTTCCCTCTATTATTAAGAGTTTAAGGCTTCCCGTTCAGCTCAAGTGCATTTTGGAGACTCCTGGTGTGCCTCTGCGTTGTTGACTAGATTCAGTCATGTTCAAATACATTCATATTGCTGTTCAGAAGGAGTCACTGCATTGCTAAAGCTATGGGGAACTTGGAGAGGGAGCACTTCTTACCTCTTAGCACTGGAATTATCAAGGGTGATTCCGTTTGACCTCATGAGTGTATTTGGTGATTTCCCTGATTTGTCTAAAACATTGTTGCACTAGACCCCAATATTCCCCAGTGCACTCTTATGGTCATTTGGAAGGTCTCCAAATGCTCCTATACTTTTGGGAAGGGGCATCCCTGTCCCCTTTATGACATTTCACACCAAATGGTAGCCTCCCATTATGTCCTACTGATGCAAAGGACCCCAGCGTTCCCAAATGCATTCCTACGGCCACTTGGGAAGGAGTCAATGCCTTGCTAAAGCCTATAGAGGTCCAGATGCAACCCCAGAACCATTCTTTGATCAGTGACCCAAAATCTATTTTGCTGAAAATATTTGCTCTCCCTAATGGTGTTATGCCGGCATGGTATACCAAACCTCTGATAAAAAGGAATTTATTCACTTTAATACATCTCAAACTTCAAATGTCAGAAATAGAAAGGTTTTATTTTTTGCCCCCTACTGACCAAGGTTTGAGGTGGTCAATCTTTAGCTTTTAGAGGTGTGTTTGCTGTCAAAAGGATCCTGGCAGCTAAGGTTTTTTTAAAGTCTCGAAGAGTCCTGGTTTCCAGGCTATTCTTGGCTGAATGTGATAACGTAAGAGGTGGGCATACCCTAGTAAAACTGGATCAGCAAATACAAGAACATGACGAGGGTAGGAATAATGATCAGCATTTATTAATAACTAGTCCACTTTTGCAGACTCAGGGAACCTCTGAGTCTGCAAACTGCCATCGGGAGTTTGCATAATCTCCGTATTCATATTCTCTATCAAAAGGGGGGGCCCTTTTGATAGAGAATATGAATACGGAGATTATGCAAACTCCCGATGGCAGTTGGACTTTCAGGAACTTCCATCTTTGTCCTTACTTCCACCAGAGGGCCCTAAAATAGCAAAGGATGTCATGGAAGGTCAACTCACCAATAAGGACTTCCTTATGCCATTGCAACAGACCGACTGCAATTCCCCCCGTTAGTGGCTGGGCCACCAGTATCTTTATCTTTTTGTTTTAATCTGGGGTTAGATACATTTAGGGAACATGAACACCACTGGGTGTCTACTTTTCAATCTTTAGCAGTACTAGAACAAAGCCAGATTGTGGGCAGACTTAGAACTATCCAGACTATGCTAAATCGAGCTAATCCAGCACTGGAAACTCATAGGGAAACAGAGATTGATATGATCCAAAGAGACCCAGAGGGTGCTGAGGGGGTACAGAATATGGAAGGATCTAGACCCATACATGAGTTAGCACAAAGGGTGATTGTGCATGCAGAAAATTTTATTTCCTAGGACAACTATAAAGTAGACGACCCCAGTATAGTGGACCAGAGAGTAAGTTATGGGTCTGAGAAGAACTCTAGCAAGTTGGATGTTTTAGGTAGAGTTTCAGGATCTTCTCCCAAATGACATAACCTGGTCAAATCGGCCTTGTCCATATTGTCCTGGAACATATTGGGTTGGAGGAATAAAGCAGAAGATCCCGATTTTAGGAACTTCCTTAGGCATTACAATTGTATTCTTCTCCAAGAAACCTGGCTAACAAAGAATTCCTCAGTGAAGGGATTTGCGGGGTTTTTTTTCTTCAGCAGTGTCTTCAGCTACGCTGTCAAGGGGAAGACCAAGTGGAGGGCTCGCACTCCTTGTAGCAGTATCCCTACATGCCACGGTTTCTCTGGTGAGTGCTTATCCCTCATTTGGCTCAGCTTGGAGGTTAGTTTTGCCACACACATTTTCAGTTATTGTAGTTAACGTTTATATCCCCCCATCGAGCTCTCCTTATTATGAGAATGCTGTTTGGAGTGAATTGGAGAGTACAGTTTCCAAACTAAGGGATTTGTACCGTTTGAGGGCCTCTTTATTGCAGGGAATTTTAATGCTCGTCTCGGGAGATTCTACTCTATCTGAGAGGGGGATATCTCTGGACATCCAAGTACCAGAAGTGATATCTCAGAGTAGGGCATCTAGAGATAAAGTTACCAACAGTGCTGGGTTTCTGTTTCAAAGCTTTACAGAAACAACTGATCTACTGTTATTAAATGGTAGTATGCCAGGGGATTTGATGGGAGACTATACTTTCATCTCACACCAAGGAAGAAGCATTATTTACTATGTGATGGTCTCTGAATTGGTGCTTCTTTATGTAGTTGATTTTGCAGTTCTGGTAGCTCCAGATTCCGAGCACTTCCCCTTCGCAACCCGGATTAATACCCCTCATGATTTGGGGGAAGAAACCCAGGAGGCTCTCGTAAGGGATAGTCCCCCTGATGGGATTCAGGAGTGGGAGAGTTAAATGGTTTCCTCGGATTCAGGAAACCATAGTGGCTCTTCTATCACCCCAAATTTTGGAAACATTTACAGTTAATTACCTACAAGAGCCAGACAAAATCTTACAGGTATATGAAGACCTTATCTTTAGGCTGCATCCCCTATTAGTGGCCCCTCCAAAACATAACCAGGGGATGCATAGAAACTCAGATTGGTATGATAAAACTTGTAGCTTAGCTAAGCGTAACTTAAACCGTTCAGCACGAGCTATGAAAGGAGGCAGTTCGTATAGTCTATTGGTTGACAGTTTCCTAATAGCAAGGAGAGAGTATAAAATGCTCTTAAAAGAAAAGAAAAAGCAGTTTCAATTGGCCTTTTGGGGAGACCTGGAGATGGCTGCAAGTGAGGGTAATTCCTCATAATTCTGGTCTTTAATTAAATCAGCATGGGCCTCGAGAGCTAGCCAAGAGGAAGTTTAGATCTCAGGAAATAAGTGGGAAACTTATTATACGGCTATATTCTCTGGGGTATCAATTTGTAAGAGGGAACCTATTGAGTATAGACTCAATAGATCCAATGGGAGCTGGTTACCCCAGCAGAAGTAGGCTCGATTATTGCCCAGTTAAAACTTAAAAAGGCGCCAGGGATCGATTTTGTACCGGCTGAACTCCTAAAAGGTAATACAGAATGGTGGAGCCGGGCCTTGGCTTCGTTATTTTCCACCATAAACGAAACAGGGAAAATACCCAAAGCATGGACGCAGAGTGTAATAGTCCCAATATTTTAAAAAGGAGACCCCCAAGGACCCGGCCAATTATCGCCCCATAAGTTTGTTGAGCATAATTGGCAAGTTGTACACAAAGTATCTACTGAGCAGATTACAAAGTTGGGTTGACCTGAGGAATCTCATAGGAAGTGACCAGGCTGGTTTCAAAAAAGGAGTTGCAACTATTTACCACATCTTTGTGCTTGATCAGCTTATAGCCAAATATGTGCAATTGAGGACTAAATCACATCTTTACATCTGCTTTGTTAATTTAAAGACAGTCTTTGATGCAGTAAACAGGGAGAAATTATGGCATAAACTGCTAAAATACCAGATTGACTTGCGATCGTTATACTTAATTCAGGCAGGTCATGCCAATACATTCCTTCAAGTCAGAATGGATAGACAGGGAAGTCTCACACAGTCTATAGAAGTAGTAAGGGGCATCAGGCAGGGTTGTATTTTGGCGCCCTTACGATTTATTATTTATCTAAACGATATGAAGGACACACTTGCAAATCCCGCACATCATCCTGTAGAGCTAGGCAGTCAGATATTCTCGCCCCTACTATATGCCGACGACATGGTTCTTATAGCCCGTTCCCGGATAGGGCTAAGGAGGGTAAATAGCAGTCTTTTGCTCTAACTGCAGAAATAAATTATTAATAATTAATTACACCAAAACCAAGGTGTTGGTGATAAGTCGAGTGCAGGTTCAACATAAATGGCTGATGGAGTTCCATAGGATTGAGCAGGTTAGACAGTACAAATACCTCGGAGTCATAGTCTCTGCTGCTCCTTCATGGCGCTTGCACTACAAATCCGCTCAGGCAGCAGTAAGGTCAACAGGTTATAGGTCTTTATTGGGCCAAAGGGGGTAAGTTGTTTAGACCGGCTTTGTGATTACAGAAAGCCAAACTGATCCCCAATTGTTATATGGAGCCCAAGTGTGGAGCATAGCCATTGTTAATGAGCTCAAAGTTGAACAATATAGAATGCTATGGGAAATTCTACATGTGCCAAAATGTACACCTGCAATTCTGTTTAGGGCAGAAGCAGGTGTTTGCCGAATTTCAGTAATGGCTAAGTTAGCCATTTTGAAATTTTGGCTTCGGTTAAATCTAACTGATTCAGATTCATTGGCATGGCAGGTTATCCCCTCAGCTGTTGGTAAACGGCCAGCCAAAGTTGAAGAGATCCTTCATTCTATGGGATTTTCTACATTCTACATTCTATCCTGGCCATTCGCCAGAGCTGAAATTAAATCTAGGTTAAAAGACCAGGAAGACCAATATTACGAGAGCATATCGGCTCCGAAAGGGTCTCCCAGTTGTATACAAGCTTCTCGATCCCCAGTGAGGGGGCTACTTATTTGTCTACTCCTAGGACGGGGCAAACTAGGGTAGCACTCACTTTAGCAAGATTTAACGTCTTCCCATCGGCCTTTACCGAAAGTAGATTGAGAGGAATCCCCTGTATTGAAAGGATATGTCAATATTGCAACAGCGAAGACCATAATGCGCACCCGGAGACACGGACACACATTATTGGACTGCCCTGCTTATCTTACCTGGAGACAATTATATATTGGGTATTTCTCTTAAGGGATAAGGGATGAGGAATCCTAATGTTTCAATCAGTGTTGCTAGGTTTCTCTCTCTCGTGCTAAAAAGCAAGATGGCTTTATTAGATGAGTAGGATACACGATGTATCGGATTAGTTCCCAGGGGTTTCATTAGGCCCAAATAAGAATTGACACATGATATTGCTGGGATCTGTGTGCTTCAAAGATGGATTATAGATCATCTATTATTGTTTTGTTTGTTTGTATACATTTTGCATTTTACAATGGCCATTGGTGAAGTATATAAATAAAAAGGACTGTTTGTTTTGCATTGCTAAAGCTAAGGGGAGCTGAAAGGGTTTTCTTATGGCTTAGTACTGTACGTTTTGGGTAGGGGTGATTCCCACTGTCCTAATGAGGTGGCGGGGGGGGTGGGTGTTAAGGGGGTTCTAAATTGGTTTTAAAACCTGTTGAACTTGGGCATTTTCAAGTATGTTTCCAACACTGTTGGTCATGATCCAAAGGTGTCTCAGTACTTTCCTGTGGCTATTCAGGATGAATCAGTGCACTGCTAAGGCAGGGGAATGTGGTTTCTTTATGCAATATTGTTATTTTGTGGGGGTGGCAAACACCAAGTACAGCACTTGGAGCATTTAGAGTCTTCAATGTGCCCCATTACTGCTGGCCAGGATCCCAACATGGCCCAATGGATTACAATGACCATTTGGAAAGACTCACTGAAATTGCTAAGGAGATGAGGGCTTCTTATGCCTCAGTATTATTTTTATGGATGTGGGGATTGTTTCCAATCGGCATCAACGGGACTTCTCAGTGTCCCCCCTCCCCCCCAAAAAAACCCACCACTGCGACAGAGCTCAAGTTGTCCCAATATATTCCGGTGTCCATTTGGAAGGACCCAAGGTACTGGCTTAGGCAATGCAGAAATGGAGGGAAGGGGGAGAAGATAACTATTTCTCAGTATTATTTTGGAGCGGGGTTCCACTGCACTTCTAAGAACATTATGAAGTCTCCCATTGTGTCCCCAACACTCGGGCAGAATCCAAACATGTTTTAATGGATTCTTTTGGCCATTTGGAAAAAAAATAATCAATGAATAGATTCCTATGGCCAAGGGATGAAATTTCAGATCCAGCTCCAGAAGGAAAAATAAAATAAAATTTAGGTGGTTAGACTTTATCCTGATTAGGGCTGAAATAAAGTCTTCGGACTTATTCAGAAATTGCCAAATTTTGGAGTCTTCAACCCAGAAACGGTGGTTTCCAAAGCTCAGGAAAGCACAGCCATTCTTTGGAAAACTTTGGAAATGTCTGCACGCCTGGGCCTGGCTGGAGAAGCTCCTAGAAGCTTCTGGAAACAGTGCCATATTTGGTAGATGGAGGTGGGGNTGGAAGGGGATAGTTGAGTCATGGGGTAAGGCAGATTTTGAATCAATTGGCAGGCCAAGTAAGATGGCTAGTTTGATTGGTACAAGGCTGCAGCCAATAGAAAGAGTAGTGCCAAAAACCAATAATGGTACACACCTCCCAGAGCCATCCCATTCTCTGGTGAATTTGGCTGCATGCTGCTACACTGCTAACTGTGAGTAATCGTCTGTGCTGGTTCTAGCATAGCATGGCATGGCATGGTTTGGCCTGGCCTGCCTGTGCGTAGGGGAGAGAAGGGTGTTTGCATGCCATGCTTTTTAAAAAAAAATGAAAATGGGTTCCACTGGGGGCACATTGCTTGCTGGCTACTGCTGCTTGGTTGGCTTGGCAGTCAAACAGCAGCACCATGAACCGCCCAGAGGGCTCTCTCTGCCTGGCTCCAGGAGTTAAGTTCCATCCATGCCAGGGTGCCCTTGGGGGGGAGAGGAGGAGAGGTTTGAAGAACCAGGGTGGTATTTGATGGGCGGGCTGGCTGGCTTTTGGTGTGCAGGATCGCAGCTGCTTGCAGTCTGCATGGTTGATTCAAGTTGTCCTCTTTTACCAAGGGTCCTCTGGCTGCCTCCAGGCAGGGGCAGCATGCTAGATTGGTTTTTTAAAAAAAATAAATAGTTGGGTGCTGCCAGGCCAGCTGTGGTGCTTGGTTTACTCAGCTTGGCAGTCAGACAGCAGCAACATGAGCCACCCACAGGGCTCTCTCTGCCTAGCTCCAGGAGTTCCCCCAGCCTGTATCCCTGGTCTCCCCAAGTTACCAGGGCCACACCAATCCATGCCAAGAGGTTGCGCCAATCGTTGACGCCTCCTGGCTGCAGCAGATGGCAACACCTGCTGAGGCGCCAAGGTGGCGGCCAAGTTTTCCGAAGTTTCCCGATGTTCTGTGTTTCAGTCTCCGAAGTCCAAAGCTTTGGCAAGAACACCAAATTGCCTCTGAGTACTCGGACCAAATATTAAGAACTTGGGGAAATCGGTCCGAATACCCAGAAGTACTATTTGGTTCAGTCCCAATCCTGATATTAATGCCAAGTAACAGCTAAATACTGAATTTCAGCAAAATTCCAAAATTATACTGTGACTTAAACAAGTACAGACAAGAATTAAAAACTGCAGGGTTTAATAGCTCTGACAAATAAAGAGTCAGGCCAATCCGGTATGACAAGGTTTACATACTCCAATCTAGAACATCAATTAAATTGTTAATAAATAAATAAATCAGGGGATACTGACTGAACTCAGTCAGGAGAAGGGAGCAGAGATGAAGGCAGGCACAGATCCATGATCTTGACCCTCCTCTTTCTGAGTACACCCCTTAAACACCCTCACCCTCAACTTGAGTGTGGCCTTTAGAGCTTGTGCTAATTTTAGAAGTGACCCCTGGTAGGGAAAAGGTTTACCAAACCCTGTAAATAAACACAGACTGAAGTACAATCTAAAAACAGACCAGAACAATAAGTGCCAGCACCAATGTCATTTGCTTGGAACCAAAGATTCAAAAATAATATTGTATCTGACAAATTCAACTGCTTCACTGCAAACCCCGCGCGTGCAGGTATGTGTGTAAACAAATCCAAAATAGACACAGAGTACCAACCACATAGGACAGGAGCCTAATATTATGATGGTTTTAAAAAGGAAACTTAAATATGAAAGGAATCACATCTTTAGCTTGTCAGGAGGAGGATTGGCATAGTATTAAGTGGGGGTGGGGGTTTTTACCAAATAAAAACTTGGCTTTAACTGTCCTGGGGAAAAGGTAGCTTTCCCACCCTAGGAAAACTAGTTAGTCCTAGTATAAAGGTATTAATATTTTCTGTTATTAAAACAGTTTTATTAATATTTTTTATTTATTAAAAATTTGTATCCCGCCCCTCCTGCCCATAGGGCAGCCTGGGGCGGTGAACAGCAACAATCAGTAAAACAATAAAACAGTTTAAATCAGTTAAAAACACAATAATGCAGGGGGAAAAAGACCCAACCCCCCTAACCCCCCTCCCCTTGCCAAAAGCCTGGCGGAATAGCCAGGTCTTACATAAACGCCAAAATAGCAGGAGAGTGGGAACCAACTGGGCCTCCTCCGGGAGCGAATTCCACAGCACAGGGTCGACCACTGAGAAAGATCTAACATCGGTGGCCACCCACTTCACCCGGGAAACCTCCAAAAAGGCTTCCACGGACGATCTCACCCTTGAGATCGTCCGTGGAACGGCACATGGGGGGTGAGGCGGTCCCATAGGTAAGTATGGCCCAGGCCGTGAAGGGCTTTAAAGGTTAAACCAGCACCTTGAACCTGGCCCGGTGCTTTATAGGCAGCCAGTGCAGAGCCCAGAGCACAGGTGTCATGTGCTCCCTGTGACCCGCCCCCGTAAGGAGACGGGCCACGGCATTCTGCACCAGCTGCAGCCTCCGGACCAGCTTCTTGGGCAGCCCCACGTAGAGCGCGTTGCAGTAATCCAGCCTCGAGGGGATGAAGGCATGGATGACAGAGGAGAGGTTGGAGTCAGAGATATGGCCGAAGCCGCCGGACAAGATGTAGCTGCCGAAACGCACTCCCTACCACAGCCACAACCTGAGATTCTAGGCTGAGCTGTGAATCAAGGAGCACACCCAGACTCTGCACTTGAGAGACAATGGGAGGGCGAAAACACCACCCCCAGCAAGAGGAGATTCAACCACCCTCAGGTCCCCCAAGCCCTCACCCACCAACATCACCTCTGTCTTGTCAGGATTCAATTGCAGATGGCGCAACCTCATCCACGCCCCCACAGCTGACAGGCACTGGGAATAGGGAGACTGCGTGGCCTGGGTTGGTGGAAAAGGAGAGGTAGAGCTGAGTGTCATCAGCATACTGGTGACACTGCATGCCCTGAAACCCTCTCACGATCTCACCTAACGGCTGCATATAGATGTTAAACAAGAGGGGGGACAGAACAACACCCTGCGGTCTGCAATATACCAGAGATAGTGTGTGGTCGCTGTGTTCGTTACAAGTGATGGAGACAAAGTGGTTCGAATGATATCTTTTATTGGACAAATATAATCTAGGTAATCACAATTTGCAAATATAACTAAATCTTCTATAACTATATATGCCAAAGACAAACATTATATGAAAAACAACAATGCAAAAAATACTAGGCTTGAAAAACAAAAATGCAGACCTCAAGACCCAACCAGGATCCATATTAAAGCCCCCATCTCTTCCTCCCCATAGCTGGTTAGGTCCTCCATTAAACCCCCTCCTTTTCCTCCTTGCAGCTGGCCAGAAACCTCATTACGACCCACCCCTTCCCTCCCTTCCCCGCAGCTGGCCAAAGCCCCCATTAAGACCCTTTCCTTCTCCTCCCCCCCTCCCCCCAAGCTGGCCAGGGCCTCCAGTCCCCCTTCGTATCCAAGCCCCAAGCAGATGAGCAGCTGCTGAGACCAATGCTAGCCAGGGAGGCATCTTTAGCTGGAGAAGACAGTGAGGCAGGCTGATAGAGGGGCTAACTGGCAGGGTAAGCAAGGGGGACATGGGACAGATGGGCAACAAGACTAGGGGGGTGGGCAGATGGCATCAAGGCAGGCAATTGTTGCTGTTCACACCAAGAGGAAACACTCAAGGCACATGGAGCTGGCTGCATAACACAAGGAAGAGGGCAGGACTGCATCAGCATGGGAACTCTTGGGAGATGCAAACTTCTAGGCTGGACCTACCCTCTTTCTCCACCTCCCTCTTTACTGTATTGAGTGCTGTGGAGAAGCGCGCACACAGGCAACATAAAGGACAGGGCAGTCAGTCACAGTGGTACAGCAGGACGGGACAGGCACAGCTAATGCCGTGCCTTGCATCTGGGTCCTCTAGGTTTGCGGGCCCAGGAACAGCTGCATCTGCGGCCCCTATTATAGCTACAATCTTGCCCTGTGCAGTGGCTGCAGCGGCTCGACAAGTCTCCCTCCCCATCAAGGCTCATTTCCCAGGCACCAGGAGCAAATCCAATAGCAGGACTCTGCTCCTTTTCGTTCTTGCTCCACTATACCCGTGAACCGGTCGCCAGCCTCAGTTTTCTGGGCACCATTCGTGCCCTGCCTGTGGCCATTCAGGACGACTCACTGAATTGCTCCGGCACTGGTGGCTTCTTATGCCTCAGTATTATTTGGGAGGTGTCAGGGAGTGATTCCTCAGTGTACCCCAAACACTATTTGGCTAGAACCCACAATGTCCCAATATATTCCTACAGCTATTTGGATGGACTCGAGGCATTATTTAGTCAATGTGGGTAAATGAAGTTACTTATTCCCCAATATTATTTTGAAATATGGGTGTGTGGGTCCTACTTGCACCCTTGAGAACATTTTGAAGTCTCCAAATGTATCCCCAGCACTCTCAGGTAGGTTCCCAATATATTTTAATAGATCCCTATTGCCATTCAAGAGACGTCTGCATTCCAATAACCATTCAGGAGAGGTATATGCATTCCTATGGTCATTGGATGTTTTCCTTTTTAGTATATTCCTTACATTATGCTGCTATGGCCATATCTCAAGAACAGAGGCTACCGGGCAACTAAGCACTCAAGAAAACTGTCTTGTTACAACACCTATTTACACTCAAGGATCTCGCTAATGCTGCTGTTGCATAGCAACTCACTCCTGCCTCAAACTATCCATTTGCCCCTTTTCCTGGTGAAAAGGCCTTCTAAGAATATAAATGTCTGTAGTCATATCAGTAGAGTTGCTCTGAAATGTGCATATTTATAGTGCTGCTGAACGCGACTCTGTAATTTAGCTTTTCCTGCTACTGACATCATTAGTAGCTACAGGCATGCATATTGAAATTGGACTATTTATGCCATAACTCCAGCTCTAATATTTTGGCCAAATAGCAGTCATTTTTATCAGGGAAAAAGGATCTGAGCTCCATCCATGTCTGCCCACACTTCTAAAATGGGGTCTGTCTAAGACAGGTCAGAAAAGCTAGACCAAGTTAACGTTTGCAATTCTTCCCATTTTTAATACTATACAAAAGTTCTACAAGCTATATCCAAAATTCAAGCTCCTTATGAATTCAAATGTGAACATTTTTGGATAGTCTGCAAGATAAAAAAAAGAAAGATATTTTCTCAGTTTAAGTGAAAATACAGACAATGGGTGAAAACAGACATGACGCTAACCACCCTTTAACCACCCTTGGTGGTTATTTATGCATGTTGCAGGTGCCCTATGCAGCCCTGAAACATGCATAAATGACCACCAAGGGTGGTTAGTGTCATGTCTGTTTTCACCCAATCTTAACTGGTTTGTGCTACCATTGTTTCTTCCGAATTTTATCATTTCAGTACAGAAGTTAGACTAAGCATATACGACTTGAGATGAACTATGTTGCTTTCTTTACCAAAACAATGGAAGTCTGTGGGTGAAAACGGACATGACGCTAACCACTCTTGGGGGTCTTTTATGCATGTTTCAGGGCTGCATAGGGCACCAATACAGCCCTGCAACATGCATAAATAACCACCAAGTGTGGTTAAAGGGTGGTTAGCATCAGGTCTGTTTTCACCCAGAGTGAACAAGAGTTCAAGATCTACACAGCTTTAAATTTTTAAATACAAATACGTGTAAGGGTTTTTAGGGTTGTTTTTTTTGTTTTGTTTGTGACCTGCTGAGCCTCTGGGAAGAGCAGCATATAAATTTAATTAATTAAATGTAACATGCTTGAATTTCGATCTTTAACCTACTACCCGTGCATGCTCTTCTTATCAGAAGTATTTTTCTTCTCATTATTTCCTAATACATAATATTTAAAGACAACGCTGAAAACGAATAGAGAAGGCAAAAGTAGTAAATATTATCAAGATGAGCAAGGCCAGTCCCTATATGCTCTTAGAAAATAATTAAATCATGGAGCAAGTATATAAAAGGGAAACGAAGAACTTGCACTTTTATTACAGAAATAAGTATGTTTCTTGGAGTAGAAAAATCCTTGCATATTTAAGTTTTTGTTCTGCATTAGATAATGTACAAAACAAAAGCAATTATAACCAATGAAGTGATTTTGCACATTTTTCCCAAATCATCATGGAGAAGCAAAGCCATTTTTTTTTTTTCCAGTGGAAAGAAAAATATTTTTTGGAAGAAATTATGCCTGCCTGGGGGAAAACAAACGAACACAAAATGTGCACCCTAGGTGGGTCTGCTCTTGTTAACAGTTTGGAGGCTGCAGCTGGTGCAGGATGCAGTGGCTCGCCTCCTTAAGTGGACACGTCTCCACAAGCTTAGGACACCGGTGCTCTGTTCACTGAACTGGCCACTGACAGTCTTATTCAAGGTGCTGGTGATAACCTTTAATGCCCTAAACGGCCTAGGTCCCATCCTAGCTGAGGGATCGCCTGGCTCCCCATGTCCCATCGTAGCCTCTGCGATCAGCTGGGGGCGCCTTCCTGGAAAAATCCCATTTTTCGCTGGGTCTCAACTATGAGGAGGGCGTTCTCAGCCATTGCATCTTTGCTGGGGAACTCCCTCCCTCAGGAGGCGCCTGTGTTCAAGCCTGGTGGCCTTTCCTGAGGCAATTGAAGATCATTTTGTTCCGTGGGGTTTTCCGCAGAGGGGACTGAATTGGGGGGAAGGGGGGCGCGCTGATTTAAGGGGGAGGATGGGTTGGGGAAAGAGGGATTAGGTGTGAGGTTATTGGAGGATGGGAGTGGGACTGTATTTTAAATGTTTTTATATTGTATTTTATAATTTTTTGGAAGCCGCCCTGACCCTTTGGGGAAAGGCAGAATATAAATATGAATAAATAAATAAATGTAAATACATTTTCTCTGTAACACGGATAAACTTTGCACTGCAGGTACTGGTGCTTCTGCTTTTTATTTATTTATTTTTTGAGGTGCCGTTCTCTACCATGGGGGCAATCCAGCAGCCCACATACACTGCCCACCACAGGCCAGAATGCACACACTCAGGTGCACCCACATGGCACGTGCGCAGCACAGCCACCCAGGCTCTGCTGCATGCATGGCACACGTGCACACATTTAGTGCGCGTGTTCTGGCTGGGCCGATGGATTATCCCCTTAAGAACATAAGAAGTGCCATACTGGGTCAGATCAATGGTCCATCTAGCCCAGCATCCTGTCTCTGACAGTGGCCAATCACGGTGGCTTGGGAGAAGCACCTAACAGGTCACAATGGGGGATTCATTCCTGTTGTTTTCCCCCAGCTCCCATCATGTTCCCTGATCCTGTCTGGCTAAGAGCTGCTAATGGACCTATCTTCCAGAAACTTGTCCAAACCTCTTTTAAACTCAGCTATAGTACTGGCCCTTACCACAACCTCTGGCAGTAGATTCCACAACCCAATTATACGCTGAGTGAAAAAATATTTTCTTTTATTTGTTTTAAACTTGCCATCCATGAGTTCCATGGAGTGTCCCCTAGTTCTAGTACTAGCTGAGAGG